>BGPR01015818.1:0-20162 GCA_013235015.1 Araneus ventricosus | reverse complement strand
TTTGCAATGATAAAATTATACGTAACTATAATAAATACATCTATGCAACTTAAAATTGGGTAAATGTCAGGAGATTTTTTGATAATAAATATACTGAAATATGAGTCTTCAATATTCTTTGTAAAATGTGTATTTAAAAGCATATTTAAAAAATTATATCCTTAATATATTGGGCCTAATATCTGCTTACTATTCGGCCTGCCGAATATTCGGCAAATGGGGCGAATAACCGAATAGTTGCCGAATATTCGTTACAACCCTAGAGGGAACCGATCACAAAAGTTTTACGGTTATACAAAAATTTTTCAGCGCAAAGAAGAATTACAGAAAGGAGAGAGAAAAAAAAATAAAATTAAAACAATAAAAATAAACAAACAAAGTATACTGAAAAAATATGCTATGAATGTATTGTTACAAAAATCGTTCTGTGGGTGTATGGTGTAAAATATCCAACACGCAGGATAATGGAGAATGATGCTTTATCCACAAATATGCAGGAAAACACGTAGCACAGGTAACAGGAAACAATAGATCTTGCACAGATTAGCAACGTGAACAGACAACAATTCGCAGATAACAACAGTTCAGCACTTTGATATTAGGCAACACAAACAGTAATATTATCACTAATAAACACTAATAACGACAATAACAGCACCTTCAATAGCGCTCAGCTCACCGGCTGCCTAGCTCGCACTGCAGACGAAACTCCAAAGTCGTTCCAGTGGATCAACACACACCTCTCTGATCCAAACGCGGTCCTTATATACTCTCTTCGACAGGCCGTGACGTCACATGGAGTTTTCTCGTATATTCAAGCGTATTCCCTTTCCTAATAGAGATATCGAGAAAAGGGTCGCATTTTCTGGAATCATCTATTTGTCACCAAGGTCGCCAAATGTGTCGCCAAGGTCAGGGGTTCCGGAAAGGCCGATGACCGTCAATCCATACTTACCCCTGTAAAATTCCCTCCCCAACTATAAGACTAGCGAGGCAGGAAAGTGACATTACATCTTTGCAACAGTATTAAGCTGGGCATTCACGGGTTGTCAAATACATTCCATCTGGCCCAAAGACCGGTTTACTTTCCAACCATTCAAGTCGATCGATGTAGTCGGGTCATCCATGAAGGCTCCAAAACGCACTACCGCCGCTTCGACTCCTGCTCCTCTTCCCGTCAGATTGACTCCCACCCACATTTCCCCTCCCCCACACAGGGGGTTTTAGAGAGAGTACCCTCCCCTCCCCGTCCTGATTTCCTCAGTCTAACCTCAACTCCCACGAACTTTCCCTCTCCCCCACACACAGGTGATTTATTGCCCGCCTCGAGGAATCATATTTCATTTTAATGGCCATCCATTCAAATGGAAAACAAACGTCGTTGGAATTCCAACAGCGCTGTCTGTCTACGCCAATTTTCATCGGGATTTCTCATTGACTAAAGGTTTTGCCTTCTTGTGTTCCAAAAAAAATTGGAGTGGAACACCGGTGAATGTCCCTCTGTCATTGCTGGTGGAGCTAGAAAAGTCTTTCTTAATCAAATAGAAGATTTTTCCCGTCTAGACTGGCTTTCAGCTTTCCAACAATATCTCAGATCGGATTGTCACAGATTTATTAACGAAAGTTGTAGTAGAAAATCTCATGCTGATTGGCAGAGTGCTTAAGAAATAAAGATAAAAATAAAAAAACGTGGAAAACAGAAATGATGAATCAATTGGCACTAACTTTCCTTTTGTTAATAACTTTATTTTTAACAATTACTTTCGTTCTGTCCGAGTAAAAATAATGAAAAATCGGAAAGGAAAAAAATGCATTACTAAATACAAAATTTTAAAAAATGCTGAACTGATTAATACAAATTTTTAAGTAAGGTGAGCCTTTCAGTAGAAGAACGGTTAAGGAAAAATATTAAATATGAAATATATAAATATACAATTTCAAAATTAAGTACGAAAAAGAAAGAATCCTTTTAACCAAAACTGGTAACTTTTACAATTGGAAACAGAATTCTACTTACGGAGTTTCAAGTGGATGGATTAAATAAAAAATAAAGTAAACGATCGATACTTCATAATTCAACAAAAAGATCTCCGGGAAGTGGAAAAATAAATTAATTCGAGTATAACTTCTATTCCATATAACAGAGTACCTCGTCGGTGAATCAGCATAAAATAAAAGAGAAAGGAAACTGCTGAATTCAGCTAAAAAAACCCTGTGAAATAAGCAATAACGTCCGTTGGATACTTTGAAGATTCTATAATTATTTAAAAAGATTCAGTGTTTCCCAACACTCAGAGAACAAAAAGCAAACACAAAATAAACAAACAAAAAATGTTGAAAGATTATATTGGGAAAATAAATTAATTTTGGTATAACTCCTATTTGATATTAAATCATCACAGAATCGAAACAGTATCCATGTGTACGCTAATTTGTAGATATGCCGTCTAAATCTCTTTGGCACGTAGCCAAAGCACGTGACCGTCACCGATTTCTCTGCGTAATACTATTATAGATGATATCATGCCTTCGTTCATGTAGGATCTTCATAATATTCATGAGTCGTACGAAGGATCTTTTATATTGAATAATATTTTCACTATACGTCGAAAGATTTTCAGCACTGGGCTTCATGAAATGGAAGGGTTTTGTCAATGAGCAGTCTGTTGCGTTGTGGTCTGGATCACCTTCATTACCGCAACGCAAGCGCAACGATCGTGTGAACATAAACCGATCGTGTGAACATGTCCTGCGATGAACCGATTGATTTTTGAATTGAATGAGGCTCGATTAATGTTAACTTGAGGTACGAAAAAGAAGTTCGCCGTCCCGTTTCCGAAAGGTTCCATCTGTCCTGCCAGATTTCAAGGGAACAGTTTTTCAGATTTTATATAGGCGTTGTCATTCGAAACAAAAATGGCCGGTGATCCATTAACCCATTCACTGCCAACTACGAGATGTCTCGTAGTATATTCGTAGAGTCTGGCTGTGAGCTAAATGTTGCTAGCGGTTAATATATTAACATCTCAAGTATTCTATGGGCTCTTAGGTGAATCAACACATTCCCAAAATAGGAGGGTGTCATCTAATTAAACAGTATAGAATTACTGTTAAGAGGTTAAATGTTGGAAATGGTGAAAACCAAACGAATGGGGATTTCAAATGATTATAAGTACCTCAAGACGGCAGGCCTACCCGTTAGGGTGTAAGACCAACAAGGACCTCCGGGGAATGAGAACCATACCTCAAACTCCATAGGCACCGCGGACACCCACCCAGACAGCATTTATTGAGTTTTTAAACCTGTACAAAAACATCAACGCCAGACTAGGCGTGTGTAAGGATTATAAAATAATTGAAGTTATGCAATAAAGAAAATTAATACAATTTAAATTTTGCCCGTCTGGAGCAAGAGCCAAAGAATTACGACATTTTGAAAAGCAAGACAATCAATTACATTTAAAACCCAAATCAAACACACCAAACACATCAAAACAAACACAAGGAACATGTGTAAAACGCCCCCGGGGCAAGGAGCCAGGGTACCTATTATTTAAGTTCCTTCAATGGAGAATTAAAATTTTGAATATTAAAAATTATGTATATGTTTCATAGGCGGCATCAGAAATTTTGAAAGGCTTATGTGGGGCATGGCACTAAAAAGATTGGGAAGCACTGATGTAAGCTATTTAGAATACCGTTTCTCGACCTTTTAATGTTTTGTGCCCAACGATCCATGTCAATTTTAATCTCCTTCCCTCCTTCTGCTGATTTTAAATATCTTCCATAGAATCATGGAATTTAAGTTAAGCAATAGGAAAATGCCTTTTATGTTACCTATATAAGTAAATCGTTTTACATTTGTTTCATAAACACAATGGATCTTTTCTTATTTTAACTACAATTAGGGATGGCGGTTATTGCAAAAAAACCCGGTTTTCGGTTAAACTGGTTTTTTTCACCTCCGGTTTAACCTGGCGGTTAAAACCGCTCAAAATAACCGGTTTTTGAAAAACTCGTTTTCGGTTGTTTTTTTTTAAAGCAACGTTTGTGGACAGAATTTTTTATTAATAATAATATACAATAAGTAAGTATTAATACAATAATTAATTAATGTAAAAAGTAATGATTATAAATGAGTAATTCATACAAAATGTAATAATAATAAATGAGTAATTATTTCAATAAGTAAGTATTATAGAGAAAATTTTTTATTAACATTGTTTTCACAAGAAATTAATTCATTGGCCAATAGTTATCAACTAATCTGCTCATAAAGACTCTTTCAGCAATGTGTTGATCCGTGAGTCGACACCTCTCATCGGAAATAATATCATTCAACGCATATGCTAATCTTTCGGACGCCACAGAACCTCTGACTAAAGATAAATATTTTTTGGCTACAAAAAAAATCGACACCGTTTGCAGATAAAATTTTTTATTAGTATTGTCTCTTCAGGAAATCAATCCATTGGCCAATATTTATCTGTTCATAAAGACTCTTTCAGTAATCCGCCAACCAACAGAAGCCTCGAGGAAGCGGTTGTCGGTGATCGGCCTAAGATGATGGAATTCAAAGCTTTATAACTTGGTAAATTTTAGTCTAGTCGAACCTAAAATCGAGCTTGTCTTCCGATCCGTTTTTTCTCCCCGTTTTTGGATTTAAAAAAATAACCGGTTTAAACCGGGCAAAAAAATAACCGAAAAAACCGGTTAACCGAAACAAAAAAAACAGTTTTCGGTTTAAACCGGCAGGTTTTTCCCGCCCCTAGCTACAATAATAATATTTTCGACATTTTTGTTTATCTTTTTGACATATTAACTTACTTCTTTTTATGTACTTTTGCTATCTTAAGAAGCCCTGCCTTGCAAGTTGAAAAACGCAAATTTAGAATATATTCCCTTTACATATTCTCAGCCAAGTAAAACCTCATGCCAAATTCATAAAATATTACTGGATAAACCTGTACTGAATGAATTTTTATTGGAAATAACTGTTCATCAGCTTGAGTAATTTGACAAGGTTTATAAAAGGCCTGCCTATTGTTTAAAAAACACTTTTGTACAATAATACAAATTTGACTGCTGATAATCTTGCAAATCTTTGAGTTTTTCCATCGAAGCGTGTATATCTAGGAATTTCCATACACTAGGAATTTCCATTCATTAAATTTCCATACATTAGGAATTTCCATTCATTAAATTTCCGTACATTAGGAATTTTCCATTCATTAAATTTCCATACATTAGGAATTTCCACGCTATTGTGTTTGAGAAAAAAGCGAGTCCTCATTTTTCGACCATAAATGAGAAGCTTTCGTTGATTTCGCCTCATATGTTCCCAGGAATATGAATTACCATAAAAACACGCAACTGAAAAAATCAATCGTTACTCACGTGATGCAGATAAACGCGCCGCTCCGATTGAAATTTGGAATCCATTTCGCATCTTGCAGGCGATGCGCATAACTTTCAAGATAATCGTTTGACGATTGAAATAATTGCTATTTTTTATTTCACATTTTCTTCTGCAATCTAATTTTAGCTCTTAAATTCGTACTGTAAATAAGATTTTTGGTCGTTATTTTTTAATTCTCAATCTTTGTCTAGTTTGTTTAATGCCGTTTTTCATTTAAATTGCATTATTCGCATTCTTCAGCATGATTAGAGTTGCCTAATCCTAACTGTTTTAACGTTATCTGAATTTATAATATTTTTAATTTTACTTAAACTACTTATTAGATTATTTTTTTTTATTTTTTTTACTAGTTAACCTATATGTCACCAGTGTGTACTAGATAAAAGTTTTATACTTAAAAGAACACAATATGAAGTCAGCTGAAATTTTACCTTCGAATTTTCACAGCACAGAATTTAATTACCTATTTAGATACAATACGCAATTCTGTTTGAAATGGGACTATGTCGCCACATACTTTAATTAGAGTCTTTACAAAATCCACATGACTTGATTTGGTAGAATCTTGTATTTAATTCACCAAATTTATTTAATTATCGTTTTTAACTTTAGCTGACGCAATATTTCTCTTTGATATCTTTGAATATTATACAAATAGGCTATTAGGAATTCTCGTCGGCTTTTAATTCAGAACTTTTCCTTCTATAACATACATCAAATATATAAAATCATCGCTTAACCTTCCAGCGGACGCGCTTACGCAAATTTTACGACATATCCTGCACTGTACTATATATCGTTACAAACATGGAAAGTCGCTTCCGAGCAATGCGAGTCTTACGGTTGGGAAGAGAGTTTTACAAGGTTAAGCATGGAGTGACCTCAGCGACAGTTATGGCACCCTAACCTTGGCGACCATTTTGGCGATTTGGCGACGAATTTGGCGACCTTGGCGACAAATAAATGATTTCCGAAAATGCAACCCTTTTCTCGATATTTCTACTAGAAAAGGGAATACACGAGAAAACACCATATGACGTCACGGCCTGTCGGAGAGAATATTTAAGGACGGTACTTAGATCAGAGGAGCATCTTGATCGACGGGATCGCCTTGGAGCGCGAATGCCTTTGGAGTTCTACCCGCAGTGCGAACTGAGCGCTATTGAAGGTGCAGTTATGGTCTACTAGTTATTAGTTATTTGCTGACTGTTTGTGTTGTTAGATAACAAAGTGCTGAACTGTTATTAGCTGCGAATTGTTGTCTGTTTACACTGGTAATCTGTGCAAGAACTATTGTTTCCTGTATCTGTGCTACGTGTTTTCCTGCATATTTGTGAATAAATCTTCATTCTCCATTATCCTGCGTGTTGGACTGTTTACACCATACACCCGCAGTAAGACATTTGGCAACAATATATATATATAGTGTTATTTTACAAAAATAAATGCAACTTTTATTTGTGTTATCTGTATTTATTAGCCTAATAGTAAACAAAGATTTTATAAATAAAATTTGCACTTAAATATATAAAATGACGATATAAATATGTAATACGATGCACAATTCAAGTATCTTTTGCAAACGCGCGCCCGCTGGAAGGTTAACAAGAAACACCACCTATCTCAATTTTTTGATGTGAACACGAGACCGTGTGTTCCTATCAGATGCGAAAGAAAATTCAGATATATTCGTCATTAGTTGCGAAAAGTTAATTTTTTTTTTTTTTTTCCTCTTTGAAATTTCAAAAAATTGGGTTAGGTGGTGTTGCTTGTCAAGTGACGAATTATTATTTGTTAAAATTTATAATATTTTTCTCCAACTTTAGAAAATTTAGGATTGAATTATGTTTTCTTGCATGCCGGAATTTGTAAACACTATCGCTTTCATGTTTATGCAAAAATCGTTTGGCATTATTTTTTTTTTTTTTTCATCTCGCACTTTTGTGAAAATTAATTTAGAATTCTCATTCCTACAGCGATGAAATTTATACGAAACCGTTTTCATTAATCGCGAAAGAGGGTAAAATAAAAGTATTGTAGTTTTGTATGAGTAAACTTATCGTTATTTAAAAAGTGTCTCTATACAAAAATGTAAATTTTCCATAAATTTCTGTAATTTTTAAAATAATTTATCTTGGTAGGAAATACTAACAGTATGATGGAATTTACTATGCAAAGTAAATTAATACTAAGAATTATCCCGTTTTTGACACAATATCAGTTTAAGAAAATTAGGTATAACCTTTTAAAAAAGGAATACAAAAAAAGTGTTCTTAGGCTAAATGTAACATCAAAATGTAACAAATGTGTTTTAAGTCATGAAAAACAGCGCCAAATTTGAATTTGGGTGCAAATTATTTAGTTAGCAACTCTAAAATTCGATTCGGTAAAATTTTAGGCAGCTGGCGAAGTTCCAATTTCAATAAATTCGAAGTTTGTTAAGTAACATGGAGATAAATATTTCACATAAGAAAGGAAAGATTTCCGTTCTAAAAACTCCCAAATATTGTCAAAAAACCAGACGCCAGTTGTTCAGTACATTATAAATCACTAGAGTGAAGCTGAAAAAATCTGTTGATAAAAGGCGTCATGGCAAACCAGAGCTAGTGGTTCAGTTGTTTACTATACCTCTTAGATGAGGTAGAATACATGTTAGTTTGAAAGATCAAAGATATCAGTTTTAGTTATGCGCATGCTCATACACAGATACTTCGAGCTCTCGAGTGATATCACCAATAGCAAAACTGATAAGCTAGCCCGAACAGAAAACCTTCTGTGTTTGCTATTGCAAAATATGAATCAGTAATTACAATTCAACGTGCGTTCCGGATTAAGTTCGATTGTGATGCCCTGAGTGATAATAGCATCCGTAGATGGTATCATCAGTTTGAAAGCACTGGATGTCTTTGTTAAAAAGAGAGCACGGGACGATTAAGTGTGTTTGTAAGCCTAAAACCGGTCATTCATGGCCGCTCCATACAACCTAAATCCATCCACTTCCAGTCACTCCGATGTCCCACCCCGCCTTCACCGATTTCGTCTTCAAACTAAGGACTCCGAATATCCTCTACACATACAAATACCCACTCCCGTCGGTGTAGATTTATGGTCCGTCAGTCCAAAAGGAGCAGTCGTTATCCAGCTTGGTTGGATATCCAACATTCCACTCCAATTCCCGTCATTCACAATCGCTCCACTCCACGCAAATGGCGTAGTGGCACTCCAAACCATTCCATTTTTCAGCCCATCCATTTAGGTAGGTCTTTCACTGGTGCTCCGCGCAAACCACAAACACATTAGCTACGGGTCATTTCGATCCCCTACCTACTGCATCTACTCCCCAGTCGCCCCGCGTTCAAAACGCGAACCCCCGTCTGCTCCGATTTCTTCTAGAGCGAGAGACCTCCCTCTCTCCCACGTATCTACACCGATCGCATTTCAGCATTTATGACCCGGCAGCATAAAAACCAATCCCACTATAGACGCCTATGGGAGTGTTTTCGATGCTAATATTTGGCGATATTTCGCTTTTTTGGCGAGAAATGCTTTGTAAATTTTTTTCTATTTCGACGACGACCGAGAGATGCATTCTGTTATAAGGATGTAAATATTTCTACTTTATAGGGGTTTTTTTTTGTGTGTATGTGTTTGACTTAAAGTAGAATGAATTCCTTCTTGAGCATCTTAAAATTGAAAATAATTTGTTATTAGTTGTTAATTGTAAATAAAGGTGGTTGGTTTTCAAAACACGATGAAGAAAAAACTCAGTTTCGCGCCAATCAAAGTAAACACGGAAACCCTAGCGGGCACTACGATCAACTTGGCGAGGTAAAAGACATTCCCATATGCACCTATAGTGGGATTGGTTTTTATGCGACCCGGCAGTCCACACGGAGTGATTAGATATTCAGTCTGGTTCGAAATCCAACCTTCCGCTCACGCTGTTCCAGTTCTCGTCGGTTTTTGCGTGGAGGGGTTGTGAATCTCCAGCCTAAGAAATCGGAAAGTTTTTCTTTAGCGTTTTGTAATTGTTCGTATATACATACCTTGAGAACTAGAATTGAAGTAGCTGCTGTATCTATTACTCTAAACATTGCTTTAATGTGTACCGTGTGACGAATGGTGCTCGCTTTGGACACTTGTTGGAAAAACTGTTTGAGTTGCTCTTTCACTTCATGGGCATATTTTCACAAAGATATTGTACGATATTTTTACAATATTGTTCGAAATTCTGAATGCTGTTCAATATCGTGAAGATATCGTAGCAATATTGTTGTAGAGCATCTTATGTTATTTGGGGTGGAGTGTCATTTATCAATGTAAATCGAAGGTAATAAATACTACATAGCTTTGAGACCGACCTCGATATTAGTTTCGAAACAACCAGTATAATGAGAACTATACAACAGAATTCAAAATTTACTGTAATTAACCACTTAACTGAATAGTTTTCTTTGCTATCTAATAAGATGACTCCTCCTGTTTTGGAAAGGGGCTGTCGTTTTCATTCATCTAAGAAGACATAGGATACTTAAGATGCTTATGGATCCTACTTATTTTTTGTGTCAAATTATAAAGCTAATTAATGATTCAATTTTAGTTTATAAGACTAAAATTTCGATAATTCGATGCACGAGTATTCTCAGGCTGTTAAGTTAAGCGGTTAAATGCGTAAGTTCACTGAAAAATTATTTCAGTAAGTCCTATTTGAAGTCCTGTGTCGGGAAGTGAATCCCTTAGTTGGCCAAAGCCACAGAAAGCATAATTAGAATATCGCAAAAGAGTGTGCAAATAAGCCCGTTATACACTTGGAAACTTCAGTTTTTTTCGACATTGAGTCGAAAATTTACCCTAGTCATTTAACCTTCCAGCGGGCGCGCATTTTCAAAATATACTTGCATTGTGCATCGTATTACATATTTATATCGTTCTTTTATAAATTTAAGTGCAATTTTTATTTATAAAATCTTTGTTTACTATTAACCCCTTAACTGCCGCCGGCGTATATATACGCCTCACTCAACCGATGCGTTAACTGCCGCCGGCGTATATATACGCCTTTCCGAAGTACGATCCTTTGCATTGCGCTGCTATAAAGAAAACTGCTCCCACGGCCTTGGAATGCCATAAAATGACCTTGACAATGTTTGAAGCGGATTTTCTTATTTCAGAGAAGAGGGGTAGGGTATTGGTAAAGAGGGTGTTTCTGAAACGGTGAAAGTCATAGCTGTGCAGTTTTTGCTTCTGTTTGAGTAGGTCGTGCTTTTTAATTCTTCTTTTGCTTCCGTTTTCGTTTATTGTGCGAAACAGAATATCTTTTTACGAAAATGTCTGACAGTGATGAGAGTGATTTAGATGACTATTTTCCGTCATCTTCAGGATCAGAAACGTCGGAATATGATGCTTTGTGCTGGGAATGGTTGGAGGGGGAGGGATATGAAAGTATGGGGTACTAAAAAAGGATTAATCAAGGGGTATCGAAGGGGGGAAAAGAGATTCAGAACCATTTGCCTGGAATATGCCTATGTCTCGAATATGGGAGAGAGATGCAACGGTAAGGACAACAAAAAAGTTGTACCGTGTAGGATCAAGTGGCATTGGGGAGCGAATTGTGCAAGATTTCGTCGGCAGTTAAGGGGTTAAGCTAATAAATAAAGATAACACAAATAAAATTTGTATTTATTTTTGTAAAACAGCACAATATTTATGTAATACGATGCACAATATGTCGTAAAATTTGTGCAGGCGCGCCCACTGGAAGGTTTACACTTTTATTGCTACGGACGAGATATCTCGTTCTTCAGGAATCTTCGCTGTGCACTAGAATTTGTCTTGCATAACAAATGTATTAAGTTAAACATGTTAATAGATGTCCGCAGAATACGTTCATCTCTTTCTTTTTTGGTTTATAAATTGTCTAGAGCGAGCACTGCTACTTTTTGTCTTTCTTGGAGCTTACATCTAATTCGTACACCGCAGCGAATGTGTTAAATGAAACGTCATTTAGTCCGAAAAAAAGGATTAGAACATGAAGTCAATGACTTCATGCGTAATCGTTAAGCATGAAATCAGGAGGATGATAATGTAATATAAAAATTCTTCTGAAATTCGAAAATTGAAATTTCCTACAACTAGTATGGATAAATGTATGTATTTGTGAATTATAAAGCAGAATGTTCACAACAATGTATATAAATTCTCCCTGAATCATTTCTTTTAACATCAAAAGAACCCAAAATACAAAGCACAGATTCTCAATGACTTTAATAAAATTCATAGTCATCCATCCTTCAGGTTAATGAGGCATTTGTAGGACGAAATCCGTTGTCAGTTCAAAAACTACAACACGAAGAACTAAGATATACTATTTTGGTTAGTGCATAAGAATTGAAGAACAAAATCGCTTAACCCGTAAATGTCCAATGTTGCCTTTAAGCAAACCCAATTTTGTTCTCTAAAGTCTTGAGAATAAAACTGAAGCTCTAATACCTCTTGTTACCAATAAGATGCATACTGAAAATGTTATTATATTAATTTACGACATATAAATGGCAGCCTGAGTGCTGATGAAAAAATAAACTAGTGTTTTTCACTCGAGGCTGCATCTTTTTTTCTTTGTTTGTAGGCTTGAGAATACCATATTTTATTCTACAATGATGAAGGAAATTCCTTCTACGTTTTATTAGTTCTTAAACTTCATCTGAGTTTAATATTTTAGAATTTTATCAAGGAATTTTTTTTTCTCAACTAAAGCCAAATATTATCGATTGGTAACAAACTGTTTTTTAGCCGTAAACAATACTTAAAACAAAATAGGATTTTTTAAAGTATTTTTCCCATGTTTTATTCAAGAAATGAAAGACAAAAAAAATTTTTGAATCAACTTTTAAAAAATCGGACATTTAAGGATTAAGTAGCACAAAAAAACTTAAAATTAAACCCATCAGAATGCCTTTTAGAATTTATAATAGTCCAATATGAAACTCACCCACCAAGAAACTAAAAATTAAAATCAATAGTATTAATTTGGGAGGATCTTATTTCTATTATAAGGAAATTTTTTCCTGTACTTTAAATAGTTACGTGTGTGGTCTCCATTAAAACACATATTTCTCTAGATTTTTCAACTGTATTAATAAAAATATATCCTTTGAAGATGTCCACTTAGAATAACATATCTCCTGGCCTCAAAATGAGGTCCTGAAATATGCTGCATTTTATACGATACCTTGTATTATACGGATATCATTTTTCTACCAGCTGAATGTATTGGTGAAAAAAGAAGGTTTTCGGATTGCATCTCCGTCTCCTCATCTGCTTTTCTGAACTGATCATTGTTAGATGGTATGAAAACGCAACTAAGGTGTGTACACAAAAGCCATATGATCGACTTTCGATAGTACTGTCGCTATCAGGTTCCAAAAGGGAAAAATATCTGATTGGTATTATGATTTATGCTAATCCTGCAGACTTTTCCGCTATTTTTATGCAGGGACAGCTTAGTGAACATAATTTTTCTAAGATAACACTCGTTACTCGAATAGCACGTTAACCGATCATCAGTTTACCACACGCAGGACATATTTCCCATAAGGCCAACCTAAGCCATGGCCTAGGGTGCAAAATTAGGAGGGCGGAAATATTTATTTATTTATTCAAAGAAAGCACACTACAGAGATGACTCCATTTATAGAGTGCATGATCAAAAACATACAAAGAACACAAGCCACAAAGTGAATTAAAACACAAAGAAAAAAAGCAACTGCAGAGAATACAACATTTCAAAGCTCAAAACCACATTAATTATAAAAATGTAAACGCATAAATGTTTTAAAACGAAAACACAAAAGCACTAAAAACACACTGAGGTTCCGAAAGTCCATGTTGCATACCGTCACATTAAAATTATTAAAAACATCACACAATTTTTTATATAAAAAATTTAATATAAAAGAAATTACAGTAAAATATTTGCAAATTTCATTATTGTTTTGAAAAGACCGTATAAAATACTGCTTTTTTAAGCACATCCATACATATTAAATAAACTGTAGGCGCATTTATATTGCATCTCTCTTTAGTCGCGATGAATGCCCCAGGGGGTGAGGGCGTAGAATTAAGTGCTTTAGCCTAGGGCGTAGAAATATATAAATCTGGTCCATGCGTTTTCGCGGAACAGTGGCGTAGCGAATGTAAGTTGCGCCCGGAATGATGCGATTATTTCGCCCCTAATCGTCACCAGCAGTTTAGCAAGGTTAGATGGCGCCGGTGCATGGTATTACTTTTTCGCCCCTTCATTATGCAGGGTTATCCTAAATGATTCATCGGGTTTCAAAGGACTCTTTATTTACAAGCATACAACGAACAAAGACGGGTGATACATGAAAAGATACGTACACTCACCAAATTTCTGGTACATACTACAAATGACCAGGTGCAGCTTTTCCTATTTGCATAGGAATTCACGCTGAACGCTCGTAACCGAAGAACACTTCAATGCCGTTACAGGCCTGCCATCTAGCGAGCCACGAGGCGGGCTTTTAAACTTGGAGAGTGTATGTATCTTGTCATGTATCACCCGTCTTTGTAGGTGGTATACCTCTCAATACACAGTGTTTTGAAACCCGATGAATCATTTAGGCCAACCCTGTATTTCTCTTCAAAAAGTAGCATAAACGCATTAACATTTTGTCATCCTGGCGCCCGCGGCATCTTTACCCCTTTTCTCCCGGTTGCTATGCCACTGTCGCGGAAATTTCATTAATTCCTTCCGGAGACAGAAAAATTTCATAAATTTCTTACCACATTTATTTATATACGTAGAAATACAGGCTGAAGGGGAATAATCCCGGCTTGAGAAACCATAATTATGTAGGAAAGATATTCATCTCGGCCGAAGTCAACATAAATTGTAGAAGACTGTTATCTTACGGGCACTCTAGGGGGAAATGCACCAAAGATGAAGGAAGAGAAACAGCAATTAAAACTAAATTATTTATTTATAAGATATGAGAAAGGTATATACACGTATGGTTATTTACAGATTGGACAAGAGAGATTTGGGGTTCCTTAGTTACTTATTTAAATTAAATATAAACTTACACCACTTAAAAAGGTTAGTTACAGCCATCGCCACCGTGATAACAGGGAAGAGACCCCCGTAGCTCGTTATGCTCACCAATCCTACCGCATGACCGTTCTTCTTGATTTCAATCAGTCATCTCCCAGGATTAAAACATTGCTCTTGGTTTTAACGGAGAGCTTACACCTACCCATCACGTGATTAGCATCGTGAGAGCGCGTGATCGTTATCTTTCGATATCTTTCCACTGACACAACAATTGTTCAAATGAGCTTGTACGGAAAGTGAGAAAATATTATTAGGAAGGAATTAAACTTACGCTTTTAAGCTATACGGGGGAAAATACAATTCCCACATATATAATGAGATAAACAACTTTTTTACGATGAAAAGTAGGACAGGAATAAATTGAAGGAAAAAATATTGTGGAAAAAGAAACGTTTTCTCCATTGCAACAATAATACCGGATACATTGTAATGTGATAAATGCGTAATAAAAACATTTGTATAGTTTTTTGTTGTAATTATGCTTGCATGCCTATCAATAATGATTTAAATTAGTACTAAATGAGACAACGAATCGGATCGGCATCGATCGAATACGGAAATTTACAGATTAGTCTTCAAATATCGAAAAGGGGGACACCTTTTGAAGGAGGACAGAACATACAAAAGAAGGACTGTCCTCCCTGAAGGAGGACGATTGGTCACCTTATATATAGTGACAATATAGTGGTTTTGATTCAAACATTCTACTTTTTATATGGACAGCAAATAAGGACATTTCGTTTTTCTTGATTCCGGGTATATTTCATCGTCTCATCATAGTTAAACTGAATTTCGTTAATCATTTTTGTAGTTACGTGATTAACCCTTTGCGTACAGGTACGGCATATATAGTACGCCAGTGGGTATTTACCATACACTGAATAAAAACCATCGCAGGTGGAGAGCTCGCCAACCCTCTATCCTCGCATTGACATTCCTCCTACTTGCTACGATAGTCTCCACGGACAAAGAATCAGTCAGTTCGGTCTGATCGCGCTTGAAACGCTCTCTATAACCCAACCTGCCTATCACGAAACGGCGGGAAATCATCCCCGCAGCGCAATATTCGGCTGTTTTGGATGAATTAAGCAATTAAATACCATCTGAGGACGAATCCGATGCATTACATCTCGATGGAGAAGTGACTGAGTAGAGTGACCAAGAAACTGATTTTGAGACTGACATGGAGGACAATCTAGTTCACGAAGAATACAGCGACTCAACTCGAACACAAATGTTTGTATCATCCATCCATTCAATCTCTAATCTTATTATACCATAAAAAAATAAAAACGTGTAAAATAAAATAAGCGTAGAGTTGGAAAAAAGGAGATGGTGCATAACGTGCGCAAACTTGATCTGAGTGTTTTAAAAAGTTACCTGTCCGCAAAGGGTTAAGAAGGAATGTTTATTATTTGGTTATCTGTTGTGAAGAACACTTCCAGGTTTAGAGAAAGGTGATCATTTAAAAGGCTTTGGGAATGCAGAGGATGTAGCCGGGCTGCTATAAAGAGGAAGAGCTATTCTTCGAAGAAGATGTATGCACTTAAAGCTGCTGCACTTATAATTGAAAAGAAAGATTATTCCCTTATACCAAACCCGTTTTTGTTTGCAAATAACTGTAGGGTTAAGGAGAAACTGATACTAATTTAAAAATTCTCAAAAATGATCGCATTGTTTGCAACATAGAACTTTTTTACTAAAGGTATAAAATAATTTAGAAAATATTGAAGGTTCAGGGTCGCAACATTTGTTATGAGAGAATGGTTCAAAATGAATTGTTCTGTATGCCTTTTAACCGGGATATTCCTTGGTCTTTTTGAAACACGTCTCTTTTAGACGTAAATATCTTTCCAATTGTGCAATCCTGCAAAATTGAAATCTCTCTTTGAGTTAATACATTATCACACTGGATTCAAGCAAAATCACCAGATAGTGGAGACGGAAATTGAGAAACAAAACAATACCCAAGGATGACACGACTTAGTACACCCTTCTTGAAATCAAGGTAAAACCATCTGAGATTGCAGATTTAAAATCGTGTTAGCCACATACACACAGAAGAGTCATAATAAAACCAAAGCTCCCACTCATCTCGATCCTCTGATTAAACTGAGTCTGCAGGCCACCGCAGCTTGAGAAGCTTAGTTAGAATTTTCAAAAGCTTCTCGAGATTTTTTTTACTTTCTCGTATACGAAGTATACAAAGAGAAAGTATTGTAATCGTCAAAAAATTCGAACTCGAGATTTTGACGAATCTCCACGTTTTAGACCTCCCTGAGTCCGAAAAACACAATTTTGGAATTATGTCTGTCTGTGAACACGATAACTCGAAAACTATTAGAGCTACGGAGATGAAATTTTGTATGTGAGTTTTACACATAATTTGTAGGTTTTTGTCATATTTTGGACAAAATCCGTCTATGGGAAGTCTGTCTATCTGTTTGTCTGCGGTCATGTGAACACTATAACTCAAAAACTTGAAAAGCTAGATGGATAAAATTTGGTACACAGTTTTATCATCATGAATGTAGGTCTGTTTCAAATTTTGGACCAAATCCGTCGAGGGGTTGATGGTCTGTCGAACTGTATAATCGCATACTTGTAAAAATTATATCTCCTACACCTTTTGGCTTAGATAAATAAAAATTGTTATGACGTTTGCTAACATTAATTATAGATCTGTGCCCAAATTCGTTTCAATCGGTTAAAAAAAAGGCGTTCAAATTGAATAATTAATTTTTCTAATCCGATTCTTCATACGCATGCGCACTGGTAGCAATCTCTGTGCACGCGAAAGGATTACGTCACTTTGTCCTGCGGCCGTCAAGAGTGGAAGTATGTGATAGAAGCGTTTTAATCGGTACGCATCTCTTTGAATTTGATTCTTTACGTAAATATTTTACAATCACTGTAATCTACATTGAAAATCCTTCTGATAGTCCATGGATTCTGGGTTACAATAGGTACGAATTTTTTTTATCCACTCGAGGGGAGGGGAAACAGCACCTTTTGGGGAAGTAAACGAGAAAGTTTAGGGGAGACCACTCCCGCTCGTTTACTGAAGATGCCTGATTCAAATACATTAAGATGAAAATAATTTTTGCTTTGATAATTCTCAGTCTCTTCTTCGAACATCTGACTGTCACCAGTACTGTCACATAGAACTCAGTTTAATGGCATAATCTAAAACTTTTGCATATGTTTTGTCTTCAAAATGTTCTTTCAAAATTGGTTAAGACCACCTGCAATACTTGTAGAGTTATTTCTGAATGTTTAGTTTAGATAGATCAACATCCCACTTTGGAGGGCTAATTCGGCATGGACCTCGTGATTTTGAACTAAGGTCATATGACACCTGAGCCGACTTTCCGCTCAAAACCTCCATACCGCAACAGCTGGAGGATACACCCCATGTATGGACGAGTTTTCTGGTTTGTTTATTTACATTAAAAACCTGAACTTCCGCTTTGAAGGTTCCATTGACTTAGCATTACACCGGAATGACGTAGGTACGGCATGTACAGAAAACTCGTCGATTTCATGACCACCAGACCAGTGTACGGATCTTCGATTGCGTCGGGTCGCGAACCAGCCACCCTCCGAACCCGAAGCAGAGACTTTTTCAATGGTCTACCGCACAAGATTATTCTTTGATTCGTAATCAACAAGGGATTGGCGCAGCTTGGTCAAATTTGGTCCTTGTGCCATAAAACCAAATCATTACCATCAATAGACTACCACGGTCCAAAATACTATATGAAATCAAGCCGTGGAAAAGGACTAACAGATGTAATCTAATGGACCTTATGCACCGTTTGGGTTCGAGAGTATAAAAAAACAGTTGTGGAGGAATAAACAAAGCGATCGGCCTATAAGCGACTCAGAAATAAAAGCAGTTCCGAGTCAGCTGTTTAAGACTGGCCAATGGCTGCCTCCGGCAGGTCACGTGTCGGAGGATGTGACGTCACATGCATAAGGTCCATTAATCTTAATCCAAATCATGATTTCCTATATTTATCAGTGCGTTTCAGTAACTACTTTGATATTCGGATGTTCTTAGAAACAAATAAAGGGACGAGTGTTTTTGACTTAGTAGTTAATTGAATCTATAGCTGTTAAATCTGCCACGTGACATAATCGGCGGTTGAGTTTAGGAAACATTAGTAAAGTACGTTGTCTCTAACTTTTACCTAAGTTTCAGCCAGATTTACATTTCGATATCCGCAAGGAACACTAACAGGTAATTTCATTTTTGTTTATGTAGATTTCTGTAAAACTTATCTGTTTATTTCAACTTCAAATATTAAGAAAGCATTTATTTTCAATTTTTATTGGCAAATTACGATAGATATGAAATACTATCCATCATTTTTTTTTCTAATCGAAATCCTATTGGCAAGCGGAAAGTGTTTTCTTGATTTTAATCTCCATTTTGAGAATTAAAACTTTAAATTACTTTACTTTTATGTGAAACCGTTAATAATACAATGATTTCAGGCAATTTGTGTTTTGTATCTTTTTTCCTCTTGTTCTGCATTCAAGAATTTCTTTCGATGTATTTCCTTTTTAGCTAATTTAAATAAAATTAAATGTTAATTTCTGGCAAATTGTTATTTAGAGGTGAATTTATTTCCTTGGTTAGAAAATTGTGTATTAAATTTTTGTTAGATTAGTTCCTTGTTAGTGTCTATTAAAAACCGATAACTATTCAAAATTATTGTTTAACTATCTAAGTAAATGGCTGTAATATTTATCGTGAAAGCAATCGTCATCGTCATCATAAATATCTTATTGTTTTAGTATGTCATTCATTTTATTTTGTAGTAATTATAGATAAGTGGAGTCTGTTTTCCTCATTTCTCCATTATAGTGGAAAAGACTAGTATTGCTCATACACTTTGTTGTAGAAATTTCCCCACGTAAATTTAGGCCACGGTTACCTTGTGGCTCGTCCTCGTCATCTGACCATGGTTCAAAATTACCAAGTCCGTCTTACAAAGGTTCGAAACGGAACATTAATCTTACTAAACAACACATCACGTAAATACTTTTCAGTTCAAAACTTTTTAACCTTCGAGCGGGCGCGCCTGCACAAATTTTACGACATATCGTGCATCGTATTACATAAATATATCGTGCTATTTTACAAAAATAAATGCAACTTTTATTTGTGTTATCTGTATTTATTAGCCTAATAGTAAAAAAAATTTATAAATAAAAATTGCACTTAAATTTGTGGAAGAACGATATAAATATGTAATACGATGTACAATGGAAGTTTCTCTTGAAAACGCGCGCCCGCTGGAAGGTCAAGAAAATCCTTATTGTAAAAATTATAAAAAATGCTTTTTTAAAAAGTCTATCGCGTGATATGCATTTAAAATATAATCCAATTTAAAACACCATAATAATAAAACTTATTTAAGCTCCTTATGAAGGACATAGCAAGAGACAAAGCAAACAGTTGCTTCTTGAATGAAAATTTCATGTCTATGTAAAAGACCTGGTCAGATTATTCCAATATTGTTAATATTTTCTACTAGCTGTCTTCGGCAATCAGCTTGATCGCCGGAAATAAAATTTCAACGGAATTGATTATGCATAATTTTA
>BGPR01015817.1:4287-27805 GCA_013235015.1 Araneus ventricosus | reverse complement strand
TCATTACGTTTAATTAAATAGAGCAGAATATAATTCTAAAGTACTTAAAAGTATTTGACATATCTGAATAGAATTTCTGTTTAAACATGAGTAGGAAAAAAAATTAAGGCAAATATTGCTTAATAATTCAAAGAATTCTTTTTATGAACATGGCACCCGTAGAAACACTTAGCACATCATTCACTAGTGAAGTGACCACTCGTCACTTTCTTCATATAGTCAACATGAACTTTCGCTGACTAAAAACAAAAGATTTTGCTTAATGTAATAAAAAGTGTGTGATGATGCCCAAGAGTAATTTATTAATCTCAATACCGAGGTAAGACAAGCACATGGTTATCTTACATGTAGTATTTTAAAGAAAGAGTAATTGATTTTAAAAATTCAAATCGGAAATTTGTGTGAAATGAATAATAATAGTCGTAAGAAATGAATAGCAATATAAAATCCTCTATATCATCAAAATTTCTTATTAACGAAGAATAAAATTAATTTTAAGGTAAGAGTAATCTTTAATGTAATAAGATTACGGTAGAATAGGAATAACCTTAACGTAAAAAAAATAATTTCATTTAAGAATGAAGAGCAGATAATTATTTACTATTCGTAAAATTGAGCAGGAGTCATATTTATAAAATTTTAAAGTAGTTAAACGAAACATATGGCAGAATCACTTTTAAGTCTATACCAAGGTTGGGAACACTTTTTGCATTGAAAGACCACGTGAAATTCGGGAGTTAGGCAAAAGGCCGCACGGGCAGAATCTTAAAGCTTATTGTTTTGTAATTATCATCATATTACATGCAAGTATATTCAGGGACGGCCCGAACAAAAGTGGGGGCTGCTGCAGAATTTACTTACGGAGCCTTGAAGCAAATCTCACACATCGAAATGATTTGTTGCATTTTACTATTCATTACATTGCATAATTCGGTATTCTAAGGACTTAAGGAAAAATACATAAAAATGATAAATAATTAAATTAATTTTAGAAAGTTAGCATTTCAATCACACAAAAAAATCTCTAATAAATCAAATAATAATTGTTTCATAGACTCATAAAATATAAATTAGTACGCAAAAGATCTTTCTGCGGATGCGACGGTAATCGGTAAGATCTATATAATTTTTCCCAACAGTTACAAAATTTGGATACAATTCAAATATATTATTTTTGAATAAATATTGTAATAATTCTAATTGTGATCCTGGAAAGCAAAAGTGGAACAAATTTCGATTTCATTAAATAAATGAATGTAATCAATTTTCATTTTGCAAATCAGCTAGAAACGCGAGGCCTTGTGACACCTTTCGAGACTCCCTCGTGAAGCCCTGAGTATATTAATTCAATGCAACTTGTAAATAACTGGTAAGGCCGAATAAGAAACTCAAAAAGGCCACAGGTTATCCACCTCTGGCCTATACCTGCAAATAAATGCAAAATTGCTGGAATTTTTACATGTAAGCAAATGAATAAATTTACGAAATTATGAAATCAAAGGCGAAATAAAAATAGAGAAAGACAATGAAATACGGGAATGAAATTTGGTATGTGATCTTGATACATTATTTGTAGGTTGCCATCAAATTTTGGACGAAATCCGTCCACAGGAAGTCTGTCTGTCCGCGTTCATGTGAACACGATAGATCAAAAGCTTAAATAGCTAGATGGATAGAATTTTGCACACAGTTTTATCATCAGAAATGTAGGTCCGTTTAAAATATTGGGGCCAATCCGTCGAAGTGTTGACTGTCTGTCTGTATAATCGCATACATTTGAACGCAATAACATATTTAAACCAGCGGGAGTGACTTCCGCGAAACTTTCTCACATACAACCAGTAATGAGGGGTGGGTAAACACCCAGTTGGTAGGTAAATATTTTTGGGGTATTTACCCAAGGCCTGGTTATTTTGAAAAAAATATTATGAATGGTGATTTACAATGAAACATATAAAATTTATGAATTCCCAAAAACTTAATATTTTGCAAAAAAATTGCGTATGTTCTCAATTTTTACGCGCGCTGAGGTACAACAACTTTATTTAACGTTTTTGAGTACGAAATCTTGCTCTAAATATCGCACAACATTTCACTACACCTCTGGTTAATAACAGGGGTCCATCTGGAGAATGTCAGAACAAAGTTTAGTTTTGGGGATTGCCATAATTTCCGAAGCGCGTCTTGGCGGCTCGCTACAATTTCCACCAAGGTCAAATGCCAACCATACTCACTTGAGTAAAATAAGCGATACGCTCGCCGACACACAGTCGTAATGTGCATTTTGAACTAAATATGCAATTAGAACACCTGTTTTTTAACCGATTGAGATGAAAATTGGGCGCAGATCTATAAATAATATTAGCACCAGCGATATCAAGTTTTATTTATCTGAGCCAAAAGGGTTATGACATGCAAGTATGCAATTATACAGACCGACAGACAGTCCACCCTTTGACAGATTTGGCTCAAAATTTTATACGGACCTACATTCATGACGATAAAACTGTGTACCAAATTTTATACATCTAGCTATTTAAGTTTTTGAGTTATAGTGTTCACATGACTTCGGACATACAGACAGACAGACTTCCCGTTGACGGATTCTGTCCAAAATTTGATAAAAACCTACAAATTGTGTTTAAAGACAATATACCAAATTTCATCCCCGTAGCTCTAATAGTTTTCGAGTTATCGTGTTCACAGACAGGCATGATTCCAAAATTGTGTTTTTCGGAATCAGGGAGGTCTAAAACGTGGAGATAGGTCAAAATCTCGAGTTCGAATTTGTTGACGATTATAATACTTTCTCTTTGTATATTTGGTATACGAGAAAGTAAAAATTACTTTGATAAATCAAATTCGGTATGTGGCCTTCTTACCTTGTAGATTTGTGTCCAATTTTTGTGTCAATCGGCTCAAAAAAAGCTTTCAAATTGCAAATTTCGTTTTCTTTATCTACAGCCAACCCTATTGGTACTCACGTCGGCTTCTAATTACAGTTCCGCTTTCGACGATCTTCGGAAATCGTAGTATGACGTTTCGATTATTTTTTTCTCCTAGGGGTTCTTGTTCGTTTTACTGCCTTTTAATTTATTTTTTCTCTGCATGTGTTAGAAGTATACGAGAAAGTTTAGGGGAGACCACTCCCGCTGGTTAAATTCGTTTGCAGATCAGTGTGGTCCAATATGTTCTGCAGTTGACCGACTAACCCAAGAAAACTTTGTATTAAACTATTTTGGTGTTGTTAAGACATTTTATACCTCTTTAAACAATTTATTTTAAATTTAATTTTTTTTATACGCTAGATACTGAAACACACTTTCTTGAAAGTGACTTGCAGTTTTTTTTTTTTTTTAATTTGCTGTAAATTTAAGTTATACAAGCGACCAGATTAAAATAAATAAAATATAAATAGTTTCGGCAATTATAGAGGGAAGGGGGGGGCGAAACATAAATTGCTTTGGCATGTCATTCGTTCGGCTCTTTTGTGCCCGTACGCTATTCAAATCCGTAATTAAGTTAACGTAATAATTTTAAATACAAAAATCACCTGATCACGCTTAAATGTCTCAAGCGTGCTTTACCATCTTAAATAGATTGAAATAAGAAAAAAATATATGAAATGGGTGTTGGCATTTAATTAGGAGGTGAAATAAAAACGTCAGGCAAGCGCTTAATCCGGCCTTGCTTGCTCCTAATAAATGCAGGAGCCCTTGTTTAAAATTGCACCTCAGAATAGCGTTAATCTTCTGTCTGGGTGTACGTTAGCCCAGACAGAAGATTGCCCATAATTCATAAACACGTAATTAATCATAATTACTTAAATAATTGATAACAAGAGATAAAAAAGTGGTTTTTCAAATGCCAGTACTCACCAAAACAGTGTGGGCTTGCTGTAGTTTTAGTGGGGATTTGAACTCCTCAGAAGCAATTGTGTTAAATTTGAAACCATTCAATTTTATTTAATATAAGCTAGTGTGAATAAGTTAGAGATCACTCATCCCGGATAAGATTGGTGAGTCCCAAATTTTTGGGTCAGATTATTTTGGAAATGCAAGTAATTAATGCTATAAAATTCTAATGAAGGTTTAGATATATATAGGGTTACCATAAGTCTGGGTTTCAAGTTCACGTCCGGATCTTCAAAATGTCCGCATATACGCCATTTAATGTGGCGAGAGAGAAAATTTGTTGTAATAGAGAAAATCTGACGTATTCTAAAAAGCTGACTTCATTCTGCCAATGAAAGAAAATCCATTGTTTACATTCATTGTTGATGAAAAAATGGATGAGCCTCATTATCCAGACCCCAGTTCAAAATGAAAATCAAAAGCATTGGCAGTTTTGTTTTAACTCCGCATTTCATTACTATCATCTTGGATAACCAAACATTAATAAAAAATTGTATATTTTTTTCATTCTGATGTCTGAAATTTTTTCACTGAAGGTATCCGACTGGTTTAAAATTGTCGTTTTTGATGAAATTATCAAAAAGGTTTTTATGACTTAATTTTGTAGCCTGTTTAACCAGCTTTCAAAAACTGTCTCACTTTTTACTCTACGTGAATTACAAAAAAAGTTACAGCTGTTTTATAACCGAAGTGTAAGCATTATTTTATGTTGCATGAAAACTTTAAATGTGTTTTCTGAGAATTGATATTTTTGAGGAAAACTGTCGACCGTAACAATGATTTCTCAAAAAGTTATTCAAGTATTGATATGAAATTTTCTGAGATTGTTTTCTGTAATATTCTTGATGTTTTCCTCTTAAAACTAAGGTCAATTTTAAAATCCAGTATTATTTTTAAGTGGTTAAATATAAACAAAAAGCATTTTTTATGAAAAATTACCAGTTTAGTAACTATGTTCAACTCTATATCTCAAAATGATTTTGAATTAAAAGAAATAATTTAGAGCATAACACAGATAACTGTCATAAAAATGTACTCCTACGAGGATTTATGTATATTTAGAATATGATTTTGTCTATGGCTGTTAGCGTAAGGCAAATATTTTAGTCATTTTTCTTCAAATTTTTGAGTTTTTTTTAAAAATATTATTTTGAAAGCCTAATTTTACAATATTTTCATAGTTTTAAAACAGATGCAGTTGAAAAATAACATTAAAAAATATATATAAGTTATTTTTCAAAAAAATGTCTCCGAACACAGTCGAATACCTTAATCAAACAAACTCTGTGCAAGTTATGAAAGATGGATCGTAGGCAGCATTTCGAATTTTATACTATACCCACCCCCCCCCCCCAAGATCCTCCACACACCTCTTCGGTGTGCCCGAATTTCAACAAAAAAAATTATGGTAACCCTTGTTATATACCGTAGCTTAACAAGCAAAGCCACCTGTCTCAATTCTTAACATTTGTTGTGAACTTAAGACGACATGTTCCTACCACATGTGAAAAAAAGATTCAGAAATATCTTTTGCAATGATTAAAATTTAACTAATTATGAATTATTTACTGCAAAAGTGGGATTTATTCACCCAAAAGGGAATAAAGTTTTATCTCCGAGACTTATATGCCAATTAGAGTCGGAAAAAAAAGTTTAAGCTACGATAACAAAAAAAAAAAAAAGAAAAAAATTGAAATCACATCCAATCCCCTGCTCCATTCTTTTATTATTGCAAGGTTAAGTAATTAGAATCAACGGCCTCAGGAATTATTGTATTAATTCCTGAGGAATTATTATACGATCAAGGCAAAACCATACACTAAAAATATCATTCACAAAGACAGAAAGATTTTATGGTGATATCATGGACATTTTTAATAACTTTGAGAAAGGTATTGTTTTTTCTATTATCTTTTTTTCTCTTCTTTTATTATTAATTAACTTTCTAAATTTAAATTTGTAATTTATTAAAAAATTCTATTATTTAAGTTTATTAAATAAGTTTAAATTGCTGTTCAAAGTCCTTTCTCGACATAGATATTTTCGTTTTTTAGGGGACATTTATTTGGGAATTTTAAATATTTACAATTATCTATTTTATAAAAAAAGTTGAAAAATTTATATTTTTAATTCCATAAAAGAGTCGGAGTTTATCTTTTGCCGCGTCCGGCTTTTTCCACTTCATGCAAACCTAAAACGATAACAAAGAATCAATGTCACAATTCTAAATATTCTTTATTAGTTGCGAAAACTATTTGCTTACTCTTTGAAATTTCCAAAAATTGAAATAAGTGGTTTTTCTTGTTAAGCGATATATTTAAATTCAAGGCTTTGCAATATGTTCTAATTCAGTTTTTGATTTGCTTGAAATTCAATTAATTATATCTCTTTATTTTAAATAAATGAAATGCATATTAGTTTTCTTATATTACTTGGTTTAAACTAATTAGATTATAGTTAAAAATAAGGTTTTCGAAAAATTTTTAAAGTGGATTATTAATTTTAGAACTTTATGTTTTGACTTCTTATCTACTAAAAATAATACCTTCTATATATAAATATTTATTTCCTATATATGCTTAAAGAAAGGAATTCTCAAAATATGAAACCATGGGAACAGATTTAAACTGTGTTCACATACATAAGCATTCATTTCATGAAAACATTTATAGTAATTGTTTCAGTTGAGTTTATCTATATCAGTAAACATGAATGATAATATATATCAAAATATTTTGAACAAACTTTTCCCAAAAATATTTATTTATTACTTATAACTAACAAATAATCATGGTGATCAAATTTTCTGCATATATTTACAGAGATACAAATTTTATTCACAGATGGTTGGCAATTCAAGTGCCGTGGAAGTTACAGTTTCATCGGATAATCTACAGAACAGAGCGCCGTCCCTTACCCCCGTACCCGTGACCAGACCGGTCACTGAACGGTTTGATGGGCAAGACACGAGAATTTTATTTAAGAAAAAGAAAAACAAAATAGACAAAAAGTAGGAAATATATACACTATGTACAGCACAGGCATTTTCACTTTTACACTATTACTTCGTAATAGTCTTCTTTTCTTTGGATGTTGAAATACCTTTCTTTTATTTGAAGGTGGAATGTCCGGTGATTGAGCTACTTAGTTCAGTTCGCTGAGATGTTGAAGGCTAGAGAGGCCAGAAAAGATCTCTGTTTTCGCTAATGAATTTGATGATCCCACGAATTTTCTGCCTGGAGACGTGGTTATTAGCGACCCTTTTCAGCCATTCTTGTTCGAAGTTTGGCGCTGGATTCCTCATAATCTACAATCTATCTTCACAAACGGTACAAGCAACTTTGACGAGAAGTAGGGACGAGGTGCAGAAGACGCTTCGCTTTCAAGTTTCTGCAAGAAGATATAACAATTAATTGATTATTATATCCACTTTTGATAGATAACAAGAAGTAGTAAAATCGAACTTTTCATGTGTCGGTACCTTGGAAACAATTGTATATACAGTAAAGCACCGTTTATACTTCTTTCAAGGGACTGAAGTGAAACGAGGTAAAAATGAAAAGACGTATAATCGAAATGTTACTAAACAACTTCGATTATTACAAATTTAGTGCTGCAAATGCGAATTTATATAAAAGTATAAATTTTAAAGTTTTTAAAAGAATGTATTAGTATATTACTGCATAGTATGGACATCAATAATTAAATATTAAAATTAAACATTTATCGTGAAACTGAGAAAAATCAAACCTTTATTGCATATCTTGAGTAATGATTACACATATCTTATACGATTTATAAGAATGCAGGCAGGCGTTTATTTTAAAAAAAAGGCCTTAATCGTCATCTGACGTGATGATTGTTTTTGAATATTAAGCATATGCAAATGAATCGAATTGAATCATTGAATGTTTTTCTTTTTTCGCTATTTTGACAAAAGACTCCATCCAATGGAGCCCATCGCGTCTTTAACGGAAGGTGGAATAAATACTTCCCCATCACTCAAAATAGCACCAGACGATTTACCTCCTATTAATTCATCATTTGTCAATAATTTCGATGCCAGGTTATCTTTATTACAGTTCACATAATTAGTACCAGACGATTTGCCTCCTATTAATTCATCATTTGTCAATAATTTCGATGCCATGTTATCTTTATTACAGTTCACATAATAGAAAGTAGGAAATTTTCACATTTTAGAACGGAGGAAAATGAAGTATAATCGAAGCTTTGCGTCGTAAGTAATTCATCTTTACAATAAATACGAAGGAATTGGGACTGTGATGAAACGACGTATAAATGTAAACGTACAAATGAGAAATGTATAAGCGGTGCTTTACTCTATATATACAGGGTAACCCAAAGAATTGAACAAACGTTTATATCCTAGAGAGATACTTCCAATTTTAAAATTGTATGATATTTGAAAAAATTATATAAATTTTTGCTGATTGCCTTCGACACGTACAGCAGGATAATTTCAGTAATGTATAATTTCGGAAATTTTTTTCAACTTGGCTTCTGCTTCTTCGTCATATTTATCACTAGCCGCCTTTAGGGACTAGCTTGCTCGGCATGAATATTACCCTCCTGGTTATTAAACTGTCAATAGTTATCCAACATGACTATTTAAAATACCCAATTTGTTTCTTGATAAGATTGAAAGATATGTATTTAATGAAAAGATATTTATATTAAATGAATTGAGTTAATTGTCTAAGTAAAGCCAAATTTAAAAGAGCAAAATTAAAAGCCGAGAAGTTGTGAAATGCCAGCATGGTAGTTGATACTGTTTAAAGATTAATGTGATATGTTTCGAAAAACGGAACAAAATAACTAAAACATGAAATTAAACTTCCGAAATCACTATCAAGAAAATATTTAAAACAACCTTTAATAAAAGGTAAATGAAACAAAAAATATTTGAAATATAAAATTTGATGAAAAGGGTTTCTTTTTTTATTATAAAAATGTTTAAAAATAAGAAAGACGAATTATAATAACTGCTATGTAAAAATGAAACTAAAATTTCGTAATTAGATTGCTAGAAAAAGAGCGAATGTCCGTTATAACATTAATAAAATTATTAATTTAAAAATATTTAAAAATATTCAAAAATATTCACTTAGCAAATCTTATCAAATGAAATATTTAAAAAAAACTCTTCATTTTAGTGACGTTCAGTTGAAAAAATATTTTAAGTCTGTATAAGATAAAAATGTAAAGTGAAAGTCTATTTTGGAGTTAATATATCAAAGAAGGCTATGGAAAAAGTAATTTGATGAATAAATGAGATTAGCTGGCTTTAATTGATATCCACTGAAAGTATTGTTGCCACTGGCAATATATACACTTTTAAAAAAGTTAAAATTAGGGAGAAACCTGAAAAATTTAATTGATACCATTAAAAAGATAATTATTTGGAATTTAAAGTTGCGTAGTTCCTCCTTTTAGAAAGTTGTTGCGAAAATTTCACTTCATTTTTAATTAATTAAAATTATGTTCATAACTACGAAAAAATTGTTCCAAGGTGCCTTCCTACTACTTTGCAAAGTATATTTCCGTTAAATTTGGAATTTCTCGGTTAAACGGTTCGCCGTCTAGAGCGCAAACACACAAGAAGAAATAATTACATATTTGCTTATATTATTAACTAGCAGTACGCGCACGGCGTTGCCCGTGGAATCAGGACTTCAAAAAAGTGGGTGGAAAAAAATGCCCACAATGGCAGGAAAAAGTTTCGAAAACAGAATCAAAACAAAAAATACACGTTATTGATGTTCCCGCTTATTTTTCTTTGCGAATGACGTCACCTGCCGCGAAGAAGGTCACGTTGCAACAATGCATTGTGGGATGGTCCGGAGAAGCTCTCGCTGTTAAATCTCGCTACGAAAAAACTGTTTAAACCGACCAGGGAAAAATTAATTTTTAAAAAACGAAAAAAAGATATTTTAACAGTTCTTGTTTTAAATCCGACATAAACGTTCCATTTATAGGCTGAAAAAAAAAATGAAAATTATAAAGATGTTAGAACGTCAGATGCGATAATTTAAAGAAATCTTTTTTAAAAATTACCATAAAAGTGACTATTTTTCAAGAATTTCTCAAAATTCAGTAAATTATGTTAGACGTACGAAACTAACTTCATTAGAACGGAAATCGCGTTCTCTTTCCGATGGTGTATCTATTTTTGTCGTACAATTATTCGAAACCATTCTATTGAGAAATTAGTGCGAAAAATCAACCAAAACAACACAAAACATTAAATAAAAAAAATTTCTAGATTAAATTTTAAAATTTCGGCTTCGAGGTGCATTCAGTCACCATTACGACTACCTGTGTGCCAAATTTCATGGCTGTAAGTGCGATAAATTCGTCTGGACATCGCAGACAAACACACACACACACAAACATTGCCTTTTATAAGTATAGATATATATATAATATTTACTTATTCAACATTACCTCTAAAATTTTCTTCATGACTGTGATGAAATCATCAGGATGCTGATGCGTCTCCAAAAATTTCAGGACAGTATAATACATTTTCCAGATATTCATACTTCATCTGCGCCAGACATTCTACTGCTTTGTCGAAGCTATCAGATTTCTCTGCTTTCTGTGTCAGAAGACCATAATTTAAATCCAAAAAATCGGATATACCGGAGATAAGCAGCTCTTGGAAAGAAGAATCTGTAAAATGTTACAAATCGATTAATATGAAAATTGTATTTTTCCTCTATGACTGTTCGCATCCCATTATAATTCATATGTTTATTGGGATGCTAAGAATGGACAGCTAGAGCACGTGTAAAATGATTACGTGCACGCCCCGTCCAGGGTTCATACTGTATATATGATAGTAAAATTCAGGAGTTTCTAAGGATTTTTTCAGGAGTACAGTACAGAAAATTCAGGAGATAACGTGAAAAAAAATCAATTGTAGGGGAGAAGAGGGTTTTGTGGACAATTTTTATAAAATTGGCAAAAAATTATATTAAATATCAATTCTCCCATCTTTCCCGATTGCGGTGACTCGGAGAATGCGCGGTAGACTCTTTCGGCGCTAAGTAAGGTTAGAAGTAAGAATTCCGGATTTCAGCGACTTTCTATCAAGAAGGAAACGTCATATTTTTATGTTTTATCATAATTTTATCTTTTGCTCTTAGATAGTAATTTTTCCGGAAACAAAAAGAAATATCAGGATAAAAAACGCAATTTTCAGGAGTTTTCAGGGCCCTTAGAAAAAAAAAGCAAAATTCAGGAGTTTTTCAGGAGGAGTACGAACCCTGCTAATTGTTTGTACTCCCTAGGACGAATACAGTGGCGTAGTGACAGGATGGGGGGGGGGAGTCAAAACACTATTTTGTTCGGTGTGCCAATTTTTAAAGCAAATTATGAGGAGGGTGTTTAAAAATAACATTCCCTGGGCACCCTGGGACTTGCTAAGCCATGAACCTTCCCACTGTATAATTCTTTAAAATCTCCTTTTATGCAACACTTGCAAACGTATTAAAATACCGTTGAGCCAAGCGAATTATTATTTATATGCAAAAGTTTTAGTATAATATCAACCAATACTATAAAAGTACTAAGAAAACTCGTTAGCATGAGAAAATTCCAGGATGCTGCAGACAATAGACTTGCTTTCACCCCGCGGATATAGCGGGATACGCAGACAGCAAGAGAATACAAAAAAATAAAACAAGATAAGAGATAAGAGAATACAAAAAAGATAAGATAAATAAGATAAGATAAGAGAATACAAAAAGATAAGATGAGATAAGATAAGAGAATACAAAAAAGATAAGATAAATAAGATAAGATAAGAAAATACAGAAAAGATAAGATAAATAAGAAAGATAAGATAAATAAGAGATAAGAGAAGACAAAAAAAAGACTTGTAATCTTCAGCCGCCACCACCCCTCGACAGGGCACTGGTCAAATACCTAATTTTCAATCCTCACCTACACTCAAACAATTTTAGATTTTGAGAGACAGTGATGGGGTGGGTGAGCGAAGCGCACGGCCCCTGAGACTACAATTTTCGACTCCTGACAAGAATTTTAGTTTAATTTGAACTTTTTAAAATAATGATTTAACCCTATTTTATTTTGCTGCCTAGGAGGGATGATATGCAAGAAGAGAATGAGTTGTTAGTTACATTGTCACCTTGTATGCTTCATTCATTCAACGTTCAGCGTCCAACTGTCATACGATAATAAAAAGCAATAACTGGAAAAAAAATTAGGATTCTGAGTCTAATGTGCGATAGATACGAAAAATAAGGAATAAGTCGGAAATAAAATGCAAAGGATATGCATCGATGCTCAAAATGATTAGCAGGGATGAGATTGCCAAAAAAGCAAAAAGTCTGAAAAAATGTGCGAACGACATTTGAGCAATAATACTTAAGAATATCAAGTACAACAAATATTGTAATGGCTACTGGTATTAAATCTATCCCATTTATATACAATTTTCCCTTAATGAGAAAAAATAGTAAGAATTAGAAAGAAATTATGGTGCCATTATAAAGCACACATCAGTAAAACATTTGTTTGTTGAAATTAATCAGTGTGTATTCATTTTTAAAATAAAAATCAGATATAATACTCTGGGTAAACATTCATTGAAGTGAAATTTGGAATATAGAGTACACTTTTCTAGATTAAATGGAAAATAAACAACACAAACAACAAAAGAAACACAAAAATGTATTAACCATATTAGTTGCCATTTTTTTTAATACAGCTCTCTCGAACAGATCTTTTATATTATAAGAAGTTGTTTTTCTTTTTTTGGATGGTTGCATCTCTTGTTCATTAGTAACTATTTGATTTGAGTTTTTGGAGCTCAGATCTTCAGATATATTTCCGTCTTCATTTTGAGAAAGTTTTATCTGATTAAGAAAGTGGGAAAATTTTTGAAAAATCGAATAAGTCGGAAAATTCTCCAAAAGTCGGGAGAATCTCATCCTTGCATTAGAGAGGTTAATCGAAATATTTTGTACTTTTTGTGTGTCAGACTTACATTAAATCTCACTAAATGATGTTCCATAGACAAGGCATAATCTGAGCATTCTACAGACTATAATAAAACCCTGTTTAATTTCGCTCCCCCCCGCCCCAAAGAAGCACTATAGAGACACTAAAGCAACCCCCTTTCTCCTCCTAAACTTCTTTTTCTATATATACAGTAAATAATAAAATATACAGTAATAAACAGAATCCAAAAATTCAAAATATAATCTAAATTGCACATCTATATAAGGCCAAAAATGCTATTAAAAACTAAATCAATAAATGATGAAGAAGCCTTAAAATTTAATAGATTCTATATGAAATAATGCTCTCCTCTCTTTCAAGGGGTTAGCGTAAAACGACGTATAAATGAAATGGAGTATATTCATAATTTTAAGAAATAAATTACAAATTTACAATTATTTTATTACAAATTTAATAATGTTACAAGTGCTTATTCATTTAAATGTAATAATTTTAAAGTTTTTTAATATACTATTGGTATATTTCTACATAATACTGAAAGCTGTTATCAAATTTTGAAACTAAACATTTATCGTAAATGTGAGAAATTAGAATAACTTCATCGAATATCTTGAGCATTTATTACATATTTCTTCTTTCATACGATTTATAAGCACGCAGGTAGACGTCTAATTAAATAATCTTACTCTTAATTTTCTTATTAAAATTAATTAATAAAATGATAAAAATTGGGAATAGAGAAAAAAGAGCAAGGCTGAAAATTTGCAGATTTTAGAAGGTGATAAAACCACCTCTAACTGAAGACTTGCTTCTTTTGCGTCGTATAAACGAAGTGCGAATGTTATAAATGAATAAAGACTATGTTGAAACGACGTATAAATGAAAAACATGTAAACGAAGCTAAATTTGTAAAACTGCGTTATCGAGAGGTAATCGTTTGTAACTAAAGAAATGATTGAGAAAAATATATAAACATGGCTTAATTCTTAATCGCTTCAATAGTGATGTGAGGAAATTCCATATAAAAATGGCACTGAAAGTGAAGTCAGAATGTTGGTAAGTGGTCAGGGCCGAATTAAGTCCTTAGGGGTTTTGGGGCAATTTCAAGTCTCGGGGGGGGGGGGCTTTGCCTAACCTACTTCCCAAACAGATATTTTTGCATTTAATCTCTACTTTATCAGATTTCAGATGAAAATTTGGACAAACTGAAAAAACAAAAGGACGGAATTTTTTTGTGGGTTTCTGTATGTCACGTGTAAAAAAATGTAAAATTAAAGTAATTATGGGCAGAATATAAAAATAACAAAACGAAGAAAACTTTTTTTTAAACACAATCTAAATACGATTTAGTTTTTAGAATCGGACATTTTTTAAACTACAAGAGAAAGAATTTTTAAAAGTTATCAAGAACATAAAATATTAAACTTAAAACGTAATTAATTAGGAATGTTGTTAGATTAATATTTCAAAATTTAAAAGATATTATCTTTCAATATGAAAAAGTTTATGTACAGGAACTTTGTAAATGAAATAAAAACACAAAATGAAATTGCTTTTTATGTACAGCAAAAAAATTCCTAGGCCTCAGGGCAGTTGCCTATTTAAAAATCCTGCCCTGAGCGGGGTAAAATTTTTTTTGAAAACATCCCTTAACCCTCTGTCTCTTAGCTACCCTCAAAATGTGACATGGACTCGTCCGCCTTCTTCCCCTTTTCTCCTCATTGTGGGTGGTAGAAAGGGTTTCATTGCAGATGAGATGGTTTGAGTCTGTCACGTTAAAAAAAATGACAAAACATTTTTCTAACACAGTCGACTATTTAGTGATAGGATTGGACATCTTTTAAACTTCAAAGCAACATATATTTAAGAGTTATGAAAGAACATCTATATATATAAAACGCTTATGCGGACGCACTTCGCAAGTGAAAAGTCCGAGATAACGATTTTTTTTTTTTTTGATACCACGTTTTTTCTTTTTAAGGTATCCGAACAAGTTCGGTGCACTTTTTTTTAAAATTGTGAAATAGAAACACCAAAATATGATTTTTAGATTCGAATTTAATAAAGATTAATATTAGAGTATGATTTTTGAGTATAAAGTATCATAAATTTACAAAAATCTTGATTTTCTGCTGCTTTTTAGAGGAAATTCCCCAAAACTTCAAACATGCTAGAGGTCAAACTTTTGTAATAATTCAAATAAAACTAATACTAAAATAAACTACATACTATAGACTAGTGTTTGTACTAGAATCTTAACATTCTTTTAATAAATAAAAATTTTAGAGCTAATCGAACAATCATTATAAGATTTTCAGCAAATTTTTTATGTCATTTTTCAAATAAAAGACCATAATTAAAAAAGTATTGTTACAATATACATTATTCTAGTACATTCTCTAGAGACCCGTTTGAAGAAAGTGTTCACAAAATTTCAGAACAATTGAATGATAATATCTTGAGTTATCATGCTTGAAGTGTGAAAATTATGCTTAAAATCTAGTTTTGAAAAAAAATCAAATTTTAGCTTTGCTACGCGCTTAAATTCAGTATCTAAACTTTAAAAAAATTCCTAAAAATATACTAACATCATATTAATTTGAAAAAATGCAGTTTAAAAAGAATTTTTGACAGGTTTCTGTCCCTTTTAATGAAAACTTCCGGTTAATTAAACGCCCACTTCCGGTTTTCGGTTTGTTATAAAATAATAAATATCTCATCTTCTAATTAACGTATAGACAAAAGTAAATATATTTTAGAAAGGTAAATGAATGAACTATCCAAAACATCAAAAATTTTAAAAAAATGGGAATTTTGGCCGAAAATCGACTTTTCAACGTATTCGGATACCTTAAGTTAAAAAGTTTGAATAAAATAAGTTTAAGTCTTGAAATTTCGATTAAGCAAATGAATAAATGTCTCCCATATGTCCTTTTTAGTTAAAAAGTTGAGAATGGGATATTTCATCTCTCGATTACTCACATTTTCTGAGTTTTAAAAAACATCAGTGACTACCTAGAGAAAAATGTTGTACCTTTCTTGACTAAATTGTAACTGGAGTTAGTCTGTATACATGTGGGAAGCTTTCAGAGGAACATTTTGTTTAAAAGATTGCATGTTTGAAATTTCGGTTAAAAAGCAACAATTTGTGAAATTTTTGTAAATTTTGAAAAAAAAAAGCTATCTTATCAATTTTATAAATCTAAAAGTAAATAATTATTATGGTTTCAATTTTGAATAGTTAATATGGACATAATTTAATCCATTTTCTTCAAAATATGTCCTTTTTTAGCTAAAAGGTTGTTAAATCATCTGTCGACAACTGAAATTTTCTGTGGATTAAAATATAAATGACTGTCCAGAGAATACATTTATATCTCTCCTGACTAAATAATAAGGCGATAAAATTGGAAAAAAATTTGTAGAGTCAACTATATAACATGAAATCACAATAATTACAGAAAATATAAACTGTACAGCACGAAATGCCAATCTCTACCATGCACAAATCAGTCTAAATAAGGATTACTAAGAAACATTTTTATTGGTAACAAATTGCGATCTTAAGGGGACATACGACTGTTAAACCTCGCAAATTTTCGATTTTTGGAAAAAATAAATATTATTTCAAAGTCTTTTCTGAAAAATTCAAAACTGCCCGCGTTAAAAAAATTCCCATAATTATGAAAGTTATGAAGGAAAATGTATCAGCTATTCAACGTAAACATTGAATGTGGCCATATCTTTAAAGCGCTATATCTCAAAATGTGTTTTTTGATATTGCGCGCACGATATCTCAGAAACTATTGAATATTTTTACATAACATTTTTACTAAATATATATTGTACTATTTTCTACAAATTGAACCACAGTTTTGTACATATTTTGTCCAAAGAAGGTTTTTTGAGGGCTTAGAAATGTTTGAAATTTTAGCAATTTTTAACATTTTTATTTTAAATTGGTATATAAAATAGAAATTAAATTTAAATGTTAATAAATTGAGGTTCAGTTTCTTAAACAGACTGTTTGGATTACTTAGATACCCAAAATATTGTGTTTAGACCAATATTTTATCCGTAATCATGCGCGCAAGGTGTCTATCTCATTTTTCTACAACAATTACACCCACATTTATTACTCTCTCAAATAAACATATATCAATATTAAGATTTGAAAATGTGTGTACGATAACAAAAAGAACAGATATTTTTCTAGAAAAAAGATTGGTTTCTGAAATGTTTTGTTTTAGAGATATAATCAAATTTGACAGTTTTTCCCCCATTCTTCGGAGGTTTAAAGGGCGTATGTCCCCTTAAGTACTATGGACTACATGATAGATAAAAAAAATGTCCTACTTTTTAAAGCAATCAAAAAAGGATAAGTGCATTATCAGAGCATTCGCGAATTCTATTTTTAAAACTAACGAGTGTTTAAGATGATTTTTAAAAAAAGTCTGCTTAAATGTTAATAGATGGTAGTTCTTGAGGATTTAATTTTATAAATTTAAATAAACATATTTGTATAACTGTGGAAAAAAGAAGACATGATATAAATTTGGTCTCTTTTACCCGAGTTTTCGATTATCCGAGGTGGATACAATTATCCTAATTGCAGGGATGAGATTGCTAAAAAAGCAAAAAGTCTGAAAAAATGTGCGAACGACATTTGAGCAATTATACTTAAGAATTTCAAGTACAACAAATATTGTAATGGCTACTGGTATTAAATCTATCCTATTTATATACAATTTTCCCTTAATGAGAAAAAAAGCAAGAATTATAAAGAAATTATGGTACCATTATAAAGCATACATCAATAAAACATTTGTTTGTTGAAATTAATCAGTGTGTATTCATTTTTAAAATAAAAATCAGATATAATACTCTGGGTAAACATTCATTGAATTGAAATTTGGAATATAGTGTACACTTTTCTAGATTAAATGGAAAATAAACAGCACAGACAATCATCCTAATTGGCTCGAGTAATTGAGACTTTGATGAGATTTTAGAAATTATATAACTGGAAAATTAATATACCTAGTGAAATCCAAGCAGTACACAAGATGGATGTCTAACAATGCGGTAAAATGAAAAACTTTTTTTTTTCTCTTAAGAGTCTACTATATAACATGAAACATAAACTAACTACAGAAAATATAAACTGTTAGCACAATTGAAAATCTCTGCCATGCTCAAATCACGTTCTGAATTAAGGAATACGAATAAACATTTTTATTCGCAACAAATTGCGATCTTAAGTATAGACTACATGACGGGTAAACACGTTTAAAATGTCCTATTTTTTAAAGTAATCAAAAAAGGATAAATGCATAACTCCCGAAAAAGTAGTGAGAACAATTATAAAAATAATAACTTACCTTCACAAGACGATTCGGAAGGTTCGAAGAGGGATGCCTTTACGTAAAAAACCTTTATATCCATAGTTTTTGCAGGAGAAAATCACTTGCACTAACTAGTATGAGAGAACGCTTTGCAGTGCTCGAACACCAAGTAGAAGTGAAGTAAGATTTGCAGCTCTTTTTTCAACCTTGAAACATACGAGAACTTTGTTGTTATATCTAACCAATGGTGAGCAGACACGCAGCTGATTCGTTGAATGTCTTTTCCTTCAGTTTGGGGCTCTGTCACCGCTCCCCGGTATCTTGGAATGTACGAACAAGTTTATGCACTGTAAAGCAGGGTCTCCACAAAACTAAAATTGACCACGTGTAACGACGCAGCTCTCTTAACCAAAGAGAAAAATTGCCTTCACAGCAATGTAAAAATATAAGTGTAAACCTATTATTTACATGATAGAATTTCAAAGGAATTTCGTCCACCCCTTCTGGGGAAATTGGAAAAAAAAATGATTAAATTCGAAATTGTCCGGATACATTTGGTCATATAGTGTATAAACACATTTACATTCTTTGATAGCATTTAATTTTTTTTTATTTGGATGACGCAAAAATATGCATTGTAATTTACAGTAAAGATATACATGTTTATGTAACATTACCAAATCGATAGTTAATTAATCATTCAAGTTACAAGCCCGAATCATATTTTTATTTTTAACATATTCAAAACCATGATTAAATGAATTTTTTGGTTCAAACATAAAATATATTCAGTGCACTAAATTTTCAGACACTCCTGGACATTGGATAAGACGGCTCCGATTCCTCGGAATTTCTCTACGCTATTTAAAACAGTGCTTTAAGTCATTCTCATTTGTGCATCGTTCCCCATGTTATCTTGGCCGGATTATCAAATATGCGAAGTAGGCAATTGCCTGTGGGCCACGCAACTCTGGAGGTCCCGAGTACTCGATATACTTTTACGGTATTTTCAGAGTAATTTAATTTTGTGCGTTCATTTAATCTACGAGCACCACGTACTCGAACATAATCGAGTATCTTTTAAATTTCAGAGCATTATACTCAGGATTTTTTCAAGTTTTCGAATTCGCTTGCAGATTAGTATTGGCCAATATTTTTTTTTTAATTGGCGGAATGACTCTCAAGTCAGCAGACCTGTTGAACTTTTTCTTTGAGAATTTATAATGTGTTAAAAAGAGATGTAAGTTTGTGTATGTGCGTGTTTACAGTTTTGTTTAAAATTACTTTAAAATTAAAATTTTCTATACGCGACATATTGAAACCAACTCTCTTTAAGTTTACCCACAACTAAATGTTTTGTCATTTCAGTTTGTCGTAATATTTGTTACCTAAAAACTGTTTATATAAAAGTTAAAATAGAATCGATAAAAAAATATCTGGTTTGGGAATTTTGGAAGGGGAAAAGGAGCCCCTGAAACTTGCAGTGCCTAAAGGCCCCCACAGGGCTTAATCCGGCCCTAGTGACAACTTAAGTTAAAAAGGCGGGAAAAGCTCCGTAGTGGATCATTCCGTCTCATTAAAGAGTTCAGAATATGATTCTAAAGCACTTAAAAGCAATTGACATATCTGAATATAATTTTGTTTAAACACGAGTAGGGAAAAATTAAGGAAAATATTGCTTAAGAATTCATAGACTAAATTTTGTTACTTTTCTGAAACCTATGCAGATCTTGACAATTAACGTCGCATCTGCTGAAAGATCTTTCTCAAGATTGAAAATAACAAAATCACTTCAGCATTAGTCAAGAGCGATTTATTCTTTAGCCATTTTATCTATCGAAAGAACTAACCAAACAAATTAAATTATGATGATATTATCAGTGAATTTCTTAGAAAACTTGTAAGAAAATGAAATAAACAGATCAAAAACAATATTAAAACGCAAAAACATAATTCAATAGGAAGAAAATTAAAATAAGAAGCATGCAAAGTATCTGGACATCGCCTGGAAACAGAAAGTAAGTTTTTTTCTTTTTCTTACTTCTGTTTTTATTGGCAATAAAGACATTTTTCATTTGTATCTATGGTATCTTGGCCTTTTTTCATTTCTGGGAATGCATCGGGTCACGTGGGATTCTAGAAAAATTCTTTTTGGCAATTTTTTCTTGACTATTGTCAGAGTCCCATACAGAAAAATATTCCTGTTATTTTTTTATTTTGAATCCACGCAGATGAGTGACTCCTTGATAATGTTCATCTGGTGGATTCTTTAAAAATTATTCATACTTGTTCATAATTACTGGGGAATTTCATCTATTTTGTTAGATATTTTTTGCAATTAATTGAAACATATTTAACCCTATTCTAGTAAGTCGCTTCCGAAATTGTACTTTATGAGTTTCTAAAGCAATAATTTTTATTTGATTTATAGACCATTTATTGAAATTTTTTTGTAAAGATAAAGTAATTATTTATCATTTTCATGTATTCCTTAAGTACTTATTATGTCAATTTGTACAATTTAATAAATGACTAAATGCAATAAATTATTATTTTACTGCGCGAAATTTGTCTCAAGGCCCCGCAAGCTGATAGAGGCATGGATAGTCGAGCATGTATGGACACGTGATTATGTCGGAGCATGCTTGGTGACTGTTTTGTCTGTAGGATGTTGAATGGTTTAAGTTTCCCCTAGGAAAAATGAATCATCTTCCTTTTCTACGTTACCAGACCAAGAAACAACGGCACTCTAGTCCTGTGTACCTGGGAATTTCCTTCCCAAGTGCACAGGGGGCAGAGCAATAGAAATTCCTTCGAATTCCCCTTTAGGAGGAACCGTGCAAAAGCACAAGCACAAAAGAATTCTATAGAGGAAAGAGCAGGACTTACTCATTTATTCAGTTAAGGACAGTTTGACTGAAATAAATGGAATTATCCATGTTTTCTGTTATTCGAAATCCCATTGAGAAGAATTGAACTCTGCATACATTTTACTTCCAGGAAAACCTGAATAATTTATTTTAGAAACAGGACCTTTTCTTGAAGCCGTTCAGCTGGGTGGTCAGTAGATTTAAGGGATTGGAAGTGAAATATAGTGGAATTCAAACATATTTAAAAAAGAAAAGGATTTTCTGTCAGTATTCGACCAAGGATACAAGTATTCCATGAAAAATTATGGACAAGAAAAGCAAGATAAATAATGGAAGATAATTAATTTAAAACTCCAATAAACTTTAAAATTATTCATCTTTTAAAGTGGGAATTTAAATGTAGCTCAACCTATAGTTAATCATACTAAATTTCAAATACATACAGAGAAAAGATAATACAGCAATCAGACTGGGATCATTATAGAGATTTGGTTTAAGTTTTAACGCATTAGAAAATATAATCTTTTCAAATAATAAACATCGACAATAAGTCTGAATAATATGAAAATAAAAATGTTTGATCATCGAAAGGAATGGTTACTTTGGATGTTTACATGGGGTTTTTATTGACACTAGCTGATCCCGCGCAGAGCATCTGCGCTCCTCTGTATATGTTACCGGCAATGTATGAAACGCCTGCATTCTATAGAATACCTAGGCATTTTATAGAATGCCGGCGTTTTTAGGCAAAGTATGAAATTTGAGAATTATTACATACTTTCCCTAGGCATGGTATATAATACCTAGGCATTCTATAGAATGACAAATCCTATTTAGGCAAAGTATGAAATATGAGAAATATTACATACTTCCCTAAGCATTGTATATAATACCTACGCATTCTATAGAATGACAAATGCTATTTAGACAAAGTATGAAATATGAGAATTATTACATACTATCCCTAGGCATGGTATATAATACCTAGGCATTCTATAGAATGACAAATCCTATTTAGGCAAAGTATGAAATATGAGAAATATTACATACTTCCCTAAGCATTGTATATAATACCTACGCATTCTATAGAATGACAAATGCTATTTAGACAAAGTATGAAATATGAGAATTATTACATACTATCCCTAGACATGGTATATAATACCTAGGCATTCTATAGAATGACAAATCCTATTTAGGCAAAGTATGAAATATGAGAAATATTACATACTTCCCTAAGCATTGTATATAATACCTACGCATTCTATAGAATGACAAATGCTATTTAGACAAAGTATGAAATATGAGAATTATTACATACTATCCCTAGGCATGGTATATAATACCTACGCATTCTATAGAATGACAAATCCTATTTAGGCAAAGTGAGAAATATGAGAATTATTACATACTATCCCTAGGCATGGTATATAATACCTAGACATTCTATAGAATGACAAATCCTATTTAGGCAAAGTATGAAATATGAGAATTATTACATACTTTACCTAGGCATTGTATATAATACCTAGGCATTCTACAGAATGACAGATACTATTTAGGCAAAGTATGAAAAAAGGCCATTATTTAAAAGACGTGCATTCCTCAAAAATACAAGCGCTATTTTGAAAAAATAATGGAAGAGTGCCATTAAAAAACTTTTATTCAAAATACACCAAAAAGAATGAAATTTAACAGAACAAAATTTATGCTTTTCTTATTAAAGATGAACTTACTTATTGCACCAAGAAAAGAAAAGGTTTTATTTTGAATTGCACTTAATTTTATTTCTCATAAAATCGAATCGGCGATGTATTTCATACTTTGCCGGTTTGCCATTCTATAGAATGCTTAGGAAATATGTGAAATGTTAATCGTTTCATACATTGCCGGCCATTTGTTGGCATTCTATAAAATGCCTAGGTATTCCATAGAATGCCGGATTTCATACATTGCCGGTAACATAAACACACCAAACATTTTCGGCCAAATGGGCGTATTCTGGCTCCTGACGCTTCAACTCGCCAAAAATACCACGCCCGTCAACAATACTGAAGAAAAATATTGTGCCAAGCTGGCGATTCAGCGCTCCAAGAAAATTCACCAAGACAAAAGAGGCGCCAATTGTCGTGCGTATAACGAAAAGTACCCAATATGCAATGTTCGCAATAGTAAGCTCCATGGTATTCACCTCAATGTATGTATTTAACACGATTTTCCCTTCGCTGACTTTAACTATTTTGATACAGATCTGAACGTTCTCCGGCTCGCCTAAGCCCATCTGCTCCATTTCTAACCAATCTCTTTCATATAGTTTTATCCCAAAGTTTCATTATATTGTAAGAAATATTGTGAACTCGACGTCGGAAACTCATTT
>BGPR01015816.1:22754-32856 GCA_013235015.1 Araneus ventricosus | reverse complement strand
TGATTAAGATTTTATTCCAAAAAAGAATTAACCTTTTCGCGGTATTCGCTAATGAACCCTTCCAGAAATTCTTAAAGCGACAGACCAATCTGGACGAATCATCCACAGAAGTGGTACTACTTCAGGCATTTTTCTTCTTCCACATTGCTTGTATATGTATATTATACATATGTATATAATTCACGTTTCAAGCTGATAAAAATGTTGTATATGTTTTTATTATTTGATTGCAATTATCAAATTTCCAACACTTCTATAATAATGTACTGTTTTGAGCAACTACAGGACAATTTTTGAGTCATGGGCAGATGAAGGGCGCGTATTCGATGCATATTTGAGAAAATAGGTAATTGAATTCTCGTCTGTCTTGACTCCGAACCCGCTAAGGTGCGACCATGCCATCACCACCCCTCTGTGAAAGTAGGGCACTTTGTAAAATTTAGTCAAAACAGTGGGAGTTTTTTCTCCTCGAACCTTCTCATATACATCCAGAACTTGATGTGTTACCTGTTTAGTTTCTCAGTAGAATGGAGACCTGTCTTCGGCTTAATTAAACATTACAATACAGCCTTTGACAAAATATTAATTAAAATATTAACAAAATATTAATGAAATATTAACAAATATTAAAAATTTAAAATATTAACAAATATTAAAAAATTAAAATATTAAAAATATTATACAAAAAATAAAAAATTATACATAATTTTTAATTATACATAATAAAAATATAAATAATACATAAAAATAGTAATACATAAAATTATTAATAATACATAATAAAAATAAAAAAATATTATACATAAAATTAAAAAAAATACAAATATTAAAAAATATTAACAAAATATTAATAAAAAATTATCCTTTTACAAAATATTCATAATAATAACCTCTTAGAACTTAGTAATTATACTTTACACAATATATACACCACTATGTATATGTGTCAACATATATGGATGTCTATATGTGAGGTTTGGTAAAGTTGATATAAAGTCATTATATATTTATAAATATACTTAATTTTTTAACATCTCAAGCCTTGCTTAAATGTAAATAACCAGCTTATCAAAAGTCTGAAACCATTATAACTTCCATCCATTCTCTAATTCAGCTAACTTGTACACAGGCTAATCGCAATGTAAAAGCAAAAGCAGCAACGACCAAGCCTTCGACGAGTGGTTACATTTGTGTAGTTAAGGATGTAAACCTCCTGTGAACGTTTTATAATATTTTCTTATGTTGTCTTTATCGTTACCTTAATTATGCATTACCATGTACAGGGTGTCCAACAAAGGACTCCCTGATTTTAAAATTAAATAACTCGGAAACGGAGATAGATAGAAGAATGAAACCAATGGTATGTGTATTTTGAAAGCCATAAAAATCTGATACAGATGTTTCAGAATTAGTTACAAATGTTGCCAGCAGGTGGCGCTGTACGCTGTAGTCGTAGCACGGAGTCAGAAAAAAAGCTATAAACAGTCTTTTGCAAGCAATCGTTGTAATCATAACACAATCGATTCAAAATGGGCACAGAGATGGCGCATACCAAGAATGAAATGTTCTGCCACCCTCTGTAGTGTGTCAACGGAAACGGTGGCAGCGAATGGTAATTAAATTTGAAACTTTCCAGGATAGAGTAATTGCGTTGAATTTTTCCACATTTACTGGAACAGATATTGATTGGCCTCCATAACACCCGATCTCACACCATGTGATTACTTCTTGTAGGGCACAGGGTGACATACTGTTTTCCAGACAATCCTGCAACACTGCACGAGCTTGAAAAGTTGATCTGTGGTGCATGTGCCTGCATTTCCTATGACACACTGCAGAGGGTGGCTGAAAATTTCATTCTTGGTATGCGCCATATCTGTGCTGCGAAAGATGCAGATTTTGAATTGATTGTGATGGCATTGCAACGATTGCTTGCGAAGAACTGTTTATAGCCTTTTTCCCGACTTCGTGCTACGACTACAGCTTACAGCGCCATCTGCTGGCAACATTTGTAATAATTCTGAAACTTCGGTATTAGACTTTTATGGCTTTCAAAATAAACATACCATTGGTTCCATTCTCTTATCGATCTCTGCTGCCGAGATATTTAGTTTTAAAATCAGGGAGACCTTTGTTGGACAACCTGTATATACTCCATGTTTTTTTTGTGGAATCAATAAAGATTCTCTACCTACACCCATCCAAACTGCAAACCGGAGATCTTTATCTCCGTATGTAGGGATGTGTCGTATTGTAAAGTAAAGTAAAGTTGAGTGGAGCAATGCATTTTGGACATGTATCCGTTGGCGATTGGGGGACAAAATTTGATTGAGTTCTAAGATTTGGGGGTCAACACCACGAACCACACTTCATTTATCAAGATTGATGAGTGTTTTAGATACCGTTTTCATATACTTACAAATAGACAAATGAACAGACATTCGACCCTTAACAGATATGATACAAAATGAGGCGCATCTAGAATTTTGGTGTAAAATTCTCATAGTAAATTCCATGGGTTATCGCGTTTAAATGCACACAGACAGATCGACAGTCTCTTGAAGGGTTGGCTCCAAAATTATCTACAGATATAAATTTAGAATGATAAAACTGTCTGCTAAATTTCATCCATATAGCCTGTCGGAATTTTGAGTTATCAAAATCACGTGCACGCGGACAGACTTCCTGTTCGCAGATTTCGTCAAGAATGTGATAAAGAACAATGATTTGAGTGTCAATGATTTTACTCTAAATTTCTTCATCTAACTAATATGGTTTTCGGACTCAGGGAGGTCTAAAACGTGGAGATTCGTCAATATCTGGAGTTTGAATTCTTCATATGCAAGAAAATAAAAAGTGGCATTCCTTAACAATTTATTTAAAAATAATCACGGAGATATATATTCAAAGCTAATGGAACATAATGACCACTCATATATTTCCATAATTTCAAACCAACTAAATGATCTCGTTAGATTAATCCAATTCTAATTTCTACCCATCTAATAACATCATGATCAAATTGTATCGCCTGCTTAGGTAATGTGGATGGGATATGGGAACCAAATGGGATATGACAATTTCCAGCTCCAAACTTTCTTTTAGAGAAATTTTAACGCGTCGGACGGCATTAAATTTGATACTCTGCTGTGCAATGGATAATTACCGCCTTCCAATTACGAGGATCGAATTTTTCAAAGATCGTTTCTCGGGAATCTTCGGTGGAGGGGGCGCTTAAATATTGAGAAATGTGCTTTACTTCGTCTTTTCCAATTTGGGTTCACTTCTTTCAAAAATAAAATAAATGTTTTTTCAGATTCAAAACTAACTATTAAGAAGATTACGGTTCATATATACCAACTTCATATAATCATAAAAACCACTTAGTTTCTCGTATACGAAATTTTAGAAAGAGTATTGCGATAAATCTTAATATAAATAAAAGTCATTGTGGGTATGTGGGTGGGTATGTATGTGGCTATGTTCCACATCTCCTCCTAAACCAATGGGCGGTTTTCAACCAAATTTTGTACACTTATTATTTAAGACAAGGGGAAGACACTTACGAACTTTTCTACGTCCAAAAGTTAATTAAACAGTCAGTTAATTAGAAAATAACCGAAACCGTTTTTCCGCCGTAACTTCGGAGCAAACTGTCCGACAAAAAATATTTTTATACCATCTTAAAGTTCAAATTTTTACCTTTTCAATGATATCAATTTTATTTCTCTGACATTTTCCCTTCGATTGTTATTAATTTTTAAAAGTTCCAAAATTTTAAAATGCGTGCAGACGATTTTGAAATAACGAAGATTTATAGCTACTCCGTTGCTAGGCAACGGTTAGACTTTGAACTAATTCACCTTTATTTCTGAAAATTTTGCTTATTTTTATAAATATCCATATAATATAATAAATGCGAAAGTGTGTCTGTCTGTTTGTTACGCATTCACGGCAAAACTACCAAACCGATTTGGATGAAAATTGGCAGAGTTGTAGCTTGAAACCCAGGAACGGACATTGGGTAGGTGACATCATGTTAAATTCATTATTTTTGATTACAGATAACAATTAAATAATTAACAAGCGATTTGCGATGAAGATTATTACTTTATTTTTCAATCAACTCTCACGTGATCCTTAAGAAATGCGTAAACAAAATGAAATGTCACGTGATCCTTCAGAAAAGCGCAAGCATGTGGAATAACTTATTTTTAAAGTCATGCATCACGTGATCTTGCTGAGAAAAGAAATAATCTCTGGAATAATAACTGAAAAATAAACGCCGGGACAGAAATCTAATGGTAGATATAATATAGTTCCAAGAGTTTTTAGATTAAAATTTAAAAACTAAAGTTAAGTGTAACTAAATGAAAATATCGTTCAATGTTTACTTAAAATAAGAGCCTAATTTAGTGGAAAGGTTGCCAAAATTATTCTTTATGACTCTTTTCATCGACATCCAAGATTTTCTTGGCGGTTAAATTTGTAACCAAACGATTTAGCTAATTACAATAGTTCCGTTTCGAATTTTAATGCTTTAAGAGCTGTTTTTAACCGATTTAAATAGAAAGGATTACGCAAACCCAAAGAACACGGAATTCAATGTTTTGTTTACTAAAGAAAGAACTAATTCGAGCTTGGCGCTTGATACAGTTGCCAAATAGATTTGGCGATTGCTTAAATCGGAAGGTTACCGGAAAACGGTATATGAATCCAAAATAAACAAACCATGATCGTCCATTGACGTATATGATATGGTTGTCAGAGTTTTTGAGAATAGGAAGGTATATTTTGTCTTATGTATTATTTTAAACAGTAGAAGCAGATGACATATAGCATGGTAGATGATATATTCCAAAGAGCAGATGATACCATCGAGTACAATGATGTAATTTACAGTAACGGAGAATTAAATTAGTCGTCCAATTATGTATTATCAACCGTCAGAACTTTTGATTTCCCCTTTCTATATATAACGAAACATTTACATTCGTGAATTTAAAAAAAGTAGCAATTCAAATTCTTCGCGCACGAAGTCGCGGGTAACAGCTAGTAATAAATAAAACACGAGATTTTGTTAACCCTCCGCGTTTTAGACCTCTTTGACTCCAAAAAAATTGCTTTTTGAATTATGTCCGTCTTTGCAACTTTGTCAACTATGTCAACTTTGAATTATGTCTTGAAAGATGGAAAACACCAATTAATTTCATGTTATCTTTATTTTAATTGTACACAATGATTCAGCTATACGGTCAACACGACCTCGATTTCATATTAAACGTGCACCAAACACACACGTGTCATGTATGTTTGGTGAAAGCGGCTCCAAAGAGAACTCTGCGGTTCCAGAGAAACGGTTCCAGAACTCTGCGGGTCTGCAGTGGCGTATCTAAAGGAGAGGCGGCCCTTCGAAAGGGGCAGCAAAATTAGAGATTCAGGAAGGCATTTTTATAACTAAGAAGAGCAGTAGCTCTAGCTGAATCATTGTGTTCAATTAGAAAAAGATAACTAATGGCATTAATTAGTGTTTTCCATCTTTGGTTCATAAATTGTTGATATGTTCAAGAAAGACTGGTGATGGACGAGTGATTTCGCATAAGTTTCTGCAGTAAAAATTATTAAGGAATTTATTATTTTTATTTTGAGGTTTATGCGCCCTATGTATCTTGTAGAGGAATGTAGGCAAGTTACAAGGTCACCTCGGTTGGCAAAAGTTACAGTTACGCCACTGACTTTCTTCTAACATGGTAACTCAGATGTGGTAGGTATTAAATAAATGAAATTTGGTATGTGGTCTATCTTAATATAAATAAAAGTCATTGTGTGTATGTTCCACATCGCCTCCTAAACTACTGCTGGAATTTCAACCAAACTTTGCACACCTATTATTTAGGACAAGAGGAAGATTTTTGTCAACTTTTTAAAGTCCAAAAGTTAATTAAACAGTCAGTTAATTAGAAATTAATCGATTCCGATTCCGAATAAGATTAATCTTCAAAATTTATTAATTTTTTAAAATTCGAAAATTAAATTATTACAGTAGCCGATTCTTAAATAAACCAAATTTAATGATACTTCGTTGCTGGCAACGGTGAGAATTTTCAATAAACTTGAACACATTTCTTTTTCACAGTCAGTTAATTAAATGAAACAGTCAAACAGAAACAGAAATGTTGACAATACAATTGAAGTACAGGAATACGTATGAAGCGCTGTTGCCTAGAATATATAAACAAAATTCTGTAAGAATACTAAAGAAAAGCTTAAAAGTAGACGATTCATAATTTTTATCGGGATCAACTATTGATTTGGCTGATTTTGACGCTTTCATTAATGAAAATTTAACAATTTAATCATTTGACCCAAAACATTTGACAAAATCCTTCTTATACTTCACTATTTATGAACGAAATTTGAAGTAAAAACGTTTCAGACGATAAAGAAATTTTTGTATTATAATTTTCTATACAAAAATAGTGTTTTAATCCCGAGCAACGCCGGGAAATTTCTATTAGTAAGTAAGTTTTAATTTCTATTCGTAAGCTAGTTACTAATAGAAATTAAAACTTAGTATTAAACAATAAGGTATTACCTTAGCTTTCAGCAATGGTAGAGAAACACGCAAATAAATATTTGCTTAAGCAATGAAGACGATTTGAGGCGGAATTGAAAATTGCGATTGTAAATTATTACTAAATTTTTAAAACTGTCTTAAAATTACAGAAAATACTGTTAATTAACTTAATGGCATTGAAAAAGTAATTTTCTGCATTTTCAGATGGTGCAAAAATTATTTTTGCGTTCGAATATTTTTGGAAGTTATTAATGAAAAAAAATTAATCTAAAATTTTTCTTAATTTTTAATTAATTGAAATTTTAATTAAAATTTGAAAAAAAGGCTACGAGGTATACCACCCTCCAAAAGTATGATTGTACAAATTTTCGTTTTAAGCCCTCAACTGTATGCCCTGTAAAGTTTCAACACATACGCAGACACAAACACATTCTGCTTTATTATTATTATTATTATTATGTATCATTATAAAATGGCTATAAAAGTTTTTGTGGGATAAAATAAATCCAAAGCTTATTTTCTTCACCCGGAGCTCTGAAACACTGAAAAGATATTCGTCATCTCGGACACATAACAATAGCCATTATTGTCGAGTTTCAATAGTGTGAAACTTGTCATTATGTGAAAAGTTTCACATTGATTGTTGTAAAATTCATTATTACAAGCTGTATAAATACCGATTTCCAGATAAGACTCTTCCTCTGTATTTGGATTAGTGATAAATACTACCTGCGCTTTTTATTTTTGCTTTTGATTAGCTAATTAAGCTGAATATGAATAAAGCAACGTTGCTCGTTGAAGGGGTGTTATTAGCCCCAATAATATGGATGTGGATCCATATATTTGTCTTTCATGAACCGGCCTGGTTGATTTCACTTGTAGTCTACCTTCTTATTTTGGTTTCACTGGCTGATGAAACTTCGGAGAAGAAGACTACAAGAATGGATCGGGAAGTTCAAACAGAAAGAAATCGTTTGAAAGAACGATCTACTCAAACGGACGACTTTTTAACTTCAGCCGTCAAGTCTGAAGAAGAGGAAGAATTTACTGAAATGGCATCTGACGTCTCTGAGCTGAGTGATCAAACAATGATGTTAGAAATTCTTACGTTGAGAGACGAACTCAGTTCTATTGAAGAGCAATCAATCTCGGAAATTGAGAATGATCCTTCCTGTCCCGCACTGCCTGCTTCAAAAATTCCGTTTCCTTTCAAGGAAAGGATCGAAGCAGTAACGGCAGTATGCGAGAGAATGAAATTCCTGGCACAAACTGATCCAAATTTCTTCAAATCCGATGTAGAGCCCATGAAAACCGACAAAATGGCGGAAGCGGATCTGCAGTGCAACAAGGAAAAGAAACTGCCTTTCTTGCAAAGGAAATTGCGGAAAGTAAAGAAACGCTTCAAGAAGAACTGAATTCATTGGTTTGAGATTTAGATGGCCACTTTGGTTTTCATCGTGATGGTGATGGTTTTTCATGGTCGCAATTTTTATTGTGGAAAGAGCGCGTGCAGAGTGCGGACTTGGAACATGTGATATTGCCTTCTTCAGCATAATATCCTGGGTGGGTGGGTTAGGGGATATTTTAGCGTTCTTCAAAATAATTTCTTGTGTGGGTGGGGAATGGTTATTCTCAGTTTCATTAAGTGTCCGTATATGTCAAATCATGTAAATTATACAGATGAATATTTCAAAATGTGGTTGATCGGAATTTCATGTATGACAGCAATCAAGTATCTCAAAACAAGATATTTTTGTGTTATTTAAAAAAGCGAAATTTTTAGATGAAGCCGATTCTTCAAGTGGAAGGCATTTTGAATGACTCAACACAATGGAGGCAGGTTAGGCAAGTTCTTTTTTGTCGCTTTGCAAGCAACACTCCCTACTATCTCATTTTTCTGAAATTTTCAAGAGGAAGAAGAAACTAAATTTTTCGCAGCCAATAACGATCATTTATGAATTTATTGAACATCTTATGTGTAATCATGAGGGTGATAAATGTGATGTGTTCTTATCAAATATTCGCACATGTGAAATGTGTTCAAATGTGAAAAAATGCAGAAACATTCATTTTTGATTGCGAAAAGAAGTGTCTTTTTAAACCAAAATTCAATTAATTCTTTCGTATAAGAATTTTGTGCTTATATCCATCTAGAACGAGAACTTCTTTTGCTGAATTTCTGCTTTTGCTGGTTATATTTTCGAATATTTTATAATTTTCTTTGGATTTTTTGGGGTACGAGGGGAGACATTTTAAACGAAATTCAGTCCCCTCACAGAAAATAGAATTTTACTTTTGAATCCCTGCCTACAAGAAACCACTGACGCAGGACGAATTCAATTTTTCATTTTTTTATTTAATTTATCTATATAACCCTTTGGCTATGTTTTTCAAAAAAAAATATCAAATTTTCTTTGCAATAAATATAGTACCCCCAAATAAGCCAAATGGATTATTTAGAATTTTATTTCCTCTGAGCGGTTATTAAACCAAATACATAATAGTCCAATATCGAAAAAAAAACATACATTGACTTTATTATGCAAGACACATTATTATTATTAAATATTGCTAAAACCTATAATTGAAAACCTTTCATCAATACTATTTCAAAAAATATTTACATTGGTTACCTTTCCAATAGATGAAAACTACCGAGCATGCACACACCAAAGAAAAGTTTTCGGTAAACGATGGCTTTTGGTGAAAAAATAGGCGGTGCCGTATAGGTGACTAAGGATGAAATGTACACAATTGTTCTTGTGAAATTATAAAACTGAATCAACTTTTGTACAAAAACCATCGATGGGAATAAGAAATTCTTTCTCTAATTAAATTACTCAATTTCTTTGCAATTTTATTATGAAATTACTCCCCAAAGCGCCTTATTTTCAGAGTTATTTAGCATGCGAGTTGCCTTTCAAGATGAATGAAAATATTATATACAGGGTTGTTATAAATAAAGTTCGCCTATTGGGAAAGCCCTAGAAACGGTTCTGCGGTTTCAATCGAAATGAAATTTCACTAAAATACAATACAAGGTTACGCTCGGTGTCAACCGAGGGATAAAAATAATAAAGAAAGAAAAAAAAATTGTCAAAAAGTGGCGCTGTGCCATTATTAAATTATTATTATCTAAGGTGATTTTTGCAGTTTTATTTATTAATGAAGCAAAATTGAATATTTCACACACACACACATATGAGTTTTTTTTTTATAGTTTAACTGAAAACGCGACCGAAATTGAATTCTGAACGTAAAGTCTTTTTTCTCCCAAAGCTCCATCTTATGCACGTTTTTTTCGGCTTTTACAGAGTGCATCACTCATACTAAATCATAGTAAAATTTTGAAAAAAGGAATGACAAAACGTGCATAGAAACGGTAACGAAAAGACCTTTCCTTTCAGTATTGAATTTCGGCAGCGTTTTTCATTAAACTAAAGAAAAAAATCCCACTCTCGTATGAATTTTCCTTCAGTAATAATAATAATAATAATAATAATAATAATAATAATAATAATAATA
>BGPR01015816.1:1435-18434 GCA_013235015.1 Araneus ventricosus | reverse complement strand
GTTCGTTGATACAGAGAATATAAAAATTCTTAAATTCTGTTTTCAGCGTACAGTTTTATCCCGTTGTACTTCATCGAAAATAACTGCCATTCTACAGAGTCAGTTTCGCGGCAATTCTACAATTAAAAAAAAGTAAGAAACAATAATGATAGCCAATATGATATAGGAAATTAAATAATAGGGATTAAGATTTTTTTGTTACGAAAGAATTTTTGTGTTCATAACGGTATATTGAGACTTGACTGCATTAATAAATATATATATTATTTAATATTCGTTACAAAATTTCTACATTTATTATATAAGCATAGTAATTTAAATTTGGATTGAATGAAACCTATTTATAACGACTCCTTATATAACAGTGTAGTGACACATCTTATATAAGGACGGATTTTGGTTTTGGGTTTTATTGCGCAAGAGCCATGAAGTTGACTGTACTGCTCCAAAACAAAATTTTTGTACAAGGAGCATTCAGTTAAACTGTATCTTATCGTTTTAAATGGAGTTGGATGGAATGACCGGTTGAAGTTTGTATCGAATTGTTCTTATTTTATGTATTTTTCTTCTGCGTTTAATAACAGCTGTACATGAGTAAAGCTGTACAGCTGTAAATCTACATGGTAAACATGTATAGCTGTACATGTACATGCCATAAACGGGTAAAAGCGTAATTTTTTCTTTGACTTTGAGTTTAATATAAAATCTCGGGTTGGATTTTAACTATTTAACTAATGTATTTATTTCGGTTAAGCAAACTTCTTACATTTAGGGTAGTATTTAAAGTCCTTTTAGTAACAGATGATCTCAAATGAGAATAACAAATAAAATTAAAGAAGTTAACACAATGCTAATAATTGTCAACAAATCTGCCAAATCAGAATGTTGGCTTCCTTGGAAATCACAAATTTTTAGTGTTTCATTTTATTTTATTTTTTGTTATATAATATTGGATTAATAATTTCTACATACAACATACTAACATCATTCGTTAAACTAATGGGAAATAACCACTGTATAACACTGCTGTGTTAGTAGTGAAACATTTTGTATAAAGAAAAGTTTTTTCTAATCATTTATTCAGTCTCGCTACGTAAAAGTGAAAATTCATGAATAGTTTCTATGCTAGAGACAAAACAATCGAATAGATTGTCTTCAAATTTTGCTTACAAATACTATGAAGTATAAGGAAGGTTTTGCGACAATTGATCAAACAGCTAATTTTTTATTCACTAAAGACTATTCTTCTATAAATAAAAAAGATCAAAAGATTTATCTTAAATGCTGTCATTCCTATTGAATGAAAATATTATAGATATTTTGAATAATTTTATTTACATGCCTCCGAGTTATCACGTGCAATGTTTAATTACATTTTGTATCATTTTTTAAAAGTCATTGATAACTCTTGGGAAAAATTAGCTTTCGTCTGTTTTTAAAGCTACCAGATTTGAAAATTGTATGGTGCAGAAATTCGAATTGCAGATCTATTTCATACGCATCTGAGGGCTGTTTATCTCCGGAACTGTCTATTCATATGCATGTGAATGTAATAACTCAAAAATGTGACAAGTTAGGTGGATGAATTTAAATGCAGGATCTCTATACAAAATGTAACTCTACATCTAATTTTAGAATTCGTCAAAGGGTATTTCATCATCTCTATAAATTAATTCTTTCTAACGCCACTTCATTTCAATTACTTCTACTTCAATCCTAGAGAACCACACTTCTACTTTAACTTCCAGAGTAGGGATGGCCATTATTACGAAAATAACCGATTTTCGGTTTTTCAGGTTTTTTTCACCCCCGGTTTAACCTGGCGGTTATAACCGCCCAAGACAACCGGTTTTTAAAATAACTAGTTTTCGGGTTATTTTTTTATAAAAAATCAAACGCCGTTTGTAGAAAAATTTTATATCAATATTGTTTTTACATGAAATCAAACTATTAGCCAATATTTATCTGATCATAAAGACTCTTTCAGTAATCCGCCAACCGACAGACGCCTCGAGGAAGCGGTTGTTGTTGATTGGCCTAAGATGATGAAATTCAAAGCTTCGCAACATGGTAAATTTTAGTCCAATTGAACCTAAAATTGAGCCTATCTTAAGATCCGGGTTTGACGCAGGACTACGTTCCTCCCATTGGGGTCTCAGGAAGGAAATTGATTCACACGCCAAAACGCCACAAAACTTGGTATGGGAGATCCTCTCTATCTCGGTAACTACACATGTTAAGAACATAATTAATATCTTATTTTAGAGATAAAGGGTAACAACAAAGTTACAAAAAAAAATTGAAAATCGGAATTGTAGTTCAGCGACTACTGAGTCGCAAAGTTCGGCAAAAATATGCATGAATGGGTGATGCAAACCTCTCTATCTCGGTAACTACATATGTTAAAAACATAACCAATGTCTTATTTTAGAGATAAAGGAAGACAGACAACAGAAGAAACAAAAAAAAGCTTACTTAAACTTAAAAACCTACGAGAAACTTCGAGAAACAAAAGAGTCACGCGAGTAAAGCAGTCCTACGCCTTTAACATTAGCGGTTGTTTGAAAAGACAGTCTCCCGCCATTTTTTTTAACCGGTTATTGGATTAAAAAAAACCGGTTATAACCGGGCAAAAAATAACAGAAAAAACCGGTTAACAGAAACAAAAACCAGCTGTAGTGGTCTTCCCTAAACTTTCTAGTATACTTCTAACACATGTAGAGAAAAAATAAGCTAAAAGGCAGTAAAACGAAGAAGCAGTGGAGAAAAAATAAGCAAAATGCCATACCACGATTTCCGAAGGTCGTCCAACGCGGAACTAGAATTAGAAGCCGGCGTGATTGCCAATAGGACTGGGTGTAAGATAAAGAAACCGAAATTTGCAATTTGAACGCCTTTTATAAACCGATTGACACAAAAATTGGACACAAATCTACCATTAAAGTAAGAAGGCCACATACCAAATTTCATTTATTAAAGTAATTTTTTAAAAAAAAGTTAGTGCGTTCAAAAGTATGCGATTATATGCTCGTGCCAAGGTCACGAGTATTGCTAAGCGCTCGGCAAGACTAACCAGTACACAAGCACGTGGAGATTGCTATTGTAGCGAATCGGTTATGAAATTGAATATGCATTTTGAACGTCTTTTTTTTAACCGATTGAAACGAAAATTGGGTACAGATCTATAATTAGTGTTAGTATCCTCCATGCCAATTTTTATTTATCTAACCCAGGTAGCACAGAAATATAATACAATGTTTGCGCAATGTTATACAATATTATGAACATCGAGGAACACCGAATACTGTAATAAAGTATTTTATTGTATGTATCAGTATTTCCGAGATACTAAATTTTCACAAATAATATAAAAACAATGTTTATTTATAAAAATCTTCATTTTAACTCAGGATATCACTCGATTGGAGGTTTTATTACAAAAACATCACTGGAACAATTATTCTTTAAGATGCTGAATATTATATCATACTATACAATACAATGCACATGATATTTTGATTTTTACATTGATCAGCATTGATCAGTATTTTAAGGTGAAGTTATTCTCATGTGCGACAGATGGCAGCACAAAAATACAATAGCGTTATATTAAACAGTATTGAATGATATATCTGAAAAAGTATTTTTAAAAAATGTTCATTTGAATAATAATGTTTACATAGTCATTTTGTTTTACTGTATATAAAAGGCGGGCCGGATTCAGTTAAGGAAGCTAACCATAAAACAGCTCTCACGATATGGATGAAAAAAAAATTGAGTGTTATTCTCATCGTAAAAATATGACATGATTTTTTGTTCCGAATCTTGTATTTGATTTTCAATCAATACTGTTATTATAAATGTTCAAGGCGTCTCGTAATACATTGAAAGAGGAATAAATAAATTTCAAGATTATTTGAAAACCTTTCAAACATATTATTATAATTACTTTTAAACCTTATTCCCTTTTAATTTATTAAATTAGCAAACTTAGATATAAAAGCTAAAATTGCTTCCTCTTTGATTTCTAATTTCATTTTGAACTCGAAATTGTAACGATAAAAGATCATTTAATTAAGAAAACTATTCAGATTAATTGTGAATGAACATGAAATTTCGTAGAGATCCGAACTTTGTAACTACATTTTATTATCATCATTTACGCTCTATGATGTAAGTCTGGCTGGTTCAGAGGTAAGGCTCTTGGTTCGCATGCAGAAGGTCCCGGGTTCAAAGCTCGCTGTAAGTGGAGGTGTTCAAAAAATCGCACAGGGTTAACCTTAAGTTCAGCATATTGAAATTAAGTGATTAACATTTTTTCATGCTTCTAAAATGTATTTTTAAAATATTCACTATAATGTAATATTATATAATATTATTCGGTATAGTACAATATTATTTAATATGGTATAATATTATACAGTATTATATGACATTATACAATATATAATATTATTCAGTATAGTACAATATTATTCAATATGGTATAATATTATACAGTATTATATGACATTATCCAATATCATGAAAAAAACATTGTACAGTATTGAAAAAGTCTTACGTTTTACACTGTTTCAATATTGGGAAAAATATTGTACAATATTACTTTCTCGAATTTTATGATATAAGACAATATCTGGTGCTACGTGGGAAGCCAAAGGGTTTAAGGAGATATAATTTTTACAGACATGCGATTATACAGAATGACAGACAGTCAACCCTTTGACAGATTGGATCCAACATTTGATACAAACCTACATTCCTGATGTACCTACATCATGAACTTGATGTAACCTACATACATAAAAATGTGTACCAAATTTTATCCATCTAGCTGTTTAAGTTTGTGAGTGATCATGTTCACATTAACACGGATGTACTGACAGACAGACTTGCCGTGGACGGATTTTGCCCAAAATATGATAGAAACCTGCAAATTATGCTCATTAGGATCATTTAAAAATTTGTGAAACTTAAACGAAACATCTCATAGAGAGAGTAATTAAACTAACATCATTGGATTGCTGCTGCGTGCGTATTATAAGGTGTGCATGATACTAAATAAAAGCGGAAGTGAAAATTTTGCCTTGCGCTTAGTGTCCAAAGAAAGCAATTTTATCACATCTTTAACAGTGGTGAAAACATTTGCATGAAGGATTTGATGAAACGGTAAAATGGTTTGGAATTTAGCTACAACAATAGAAAGCATTGCTACAAACTGTGCTTAAAATTAATTTTGAAATGTTTATTAAAATTGGAGGGAAAAAATTATAAGGCAATTGAATTATATCATTAAAAAGATATTTCTTATCTCTTTAAGATGGTACATAAATCATTTTCTTGCGATAATTATTTCAGGGGTTATTGGCGAAAAACTGAGTGAAACGGTGAAAATTGGATTATTTTTTGTTGTTTAGTAAATTTCTTAAGAAATGATTAATTTTGAAAGTTGAAAATAGTACAGATGATTTAGAAATGTATCCCAGAATGGCATATGCAAATTTCATCTTGCTGCTGTTCACCGCTTAGGAGGAATTCTTGTGACAGACAGAAAGACACATGCATTTTCTGGTTTATATTAGAGATATTCATTGAGGAAACGGATGGGGAACCTTTTCGCACTGAAATTTGCACCCCCTCATTAAATTTCGGCAGTTGAGCAAAAAGGACACACGAATAGAATCTTAAGGGCTATTGTTGAGTAATTATTATTATACTAGCCGCCTTCGGCGACCAGCCGTTCTCCAGGAATATAATTTCAATTAAATCTCTTATGTATAATTTGATATTCTTGATTCCCTTCACAAAGTAATTTTAAATTTCATTTGTGATTGACATTTTACCCATATTCTTTCTGTAGCCTTGCACTCCTGGCTTCGAGTTCGGGGGTACACAGTGGTCATAAGTAGCCTTGCACCTGTCCATGAACGTTCCTAATGATGTCAAATAACTATCTGTGTCATGTAACATCCAATTGTGCGCTGTCGGTATCAACTTCACTCTCTTATTTCTCTCGCAAAATATGCATTTCATTTCAACATTAAAATGGCGTGTCACATTTTACTTCCAGTTGCATGTTAGCTGGATGAAAATATACTTATTAAAACATAGCAATAAACATTAAGATATTACCTCAGCTTTCAACAATGGAAGAGCGACACGCAAATAAACGTTTGTTTAAACAATGAAAACTGTTTGAATTGCGTTGCAACAATGAGAAGCATTGTTGTAAAATATGCCAAAAAACATTTTTAAAAAATTATTAAAATTAGAGAAAAAAAAACGTACAACTTAATTGATATCATTGAAAAGATTATTTTTTAAATTTTCATAAGGTATAAAAAATAATCCTTGTGCTGTAATATGTTCGGGCTTTATTAAGAAAAAACACCAAAATTTAGATTAATTTTCAATTAATTAAAATTCTAGTTAAAATTTTAAAAAAAGGCTCCCAAGTGCATATTCCCATCCTTCAGGGTATGTTTGTGCCATATTTCGTTGCCCTAGGTCTAGCGGTCTGTTCTGTAGAGCGCCAGCACTCACGCACACACCCACACGCACGCACGCACACACATATATACATACACATATATAGATATACATACATATATATATATACATAGACAATTATATTATTTCAGTGCAAATTATAAATAACTGTTAAGAACACATAACCTGAAAAAGATCGCATGTGGCTTGAAGGCCGCAGTTTCCCCATCCCTGATCTAGGAGATCTTCATTTTTATAAGAATTCGCCTTTATTTTTTAAAACTTTTGAAACCTGACACATTGCAACGCAGCAGGGCAATCGCACTCCTTCTCATTCAAGCGTTTGCAGATGACTCAGATGTCTCCGCCAAATGCTAACCATTCACAAAAACCATTGAATAGTCGTTTCGAAAATGCACTTTTCCTCCCCAGGGAGTCGAGCCAACGATAACAAATGTTTTCTGTTCGAAAATCTCATTCTCTTCCATCACTCTAAAAAATCCACGTGCTTTCTGCAAACTCTTTTACAAGATGATTCAGAATAAGCTGACAGTTATTTGTAGGCAAACCAGACTATTCCATTGATTAGTAATTTTTACATAGGAACATGTCGCACACTTATTTCTAAAGTGACACGAGCAGGGCTATCTCAACCCATAAAGGCCCAGTTTTGCCTTTAAGCAACATACCCAATTTTGTCTTCTAAAATCTTGAGAATGAGACTGAAGCTCTAATGACTGTTGTTGCCACCCGAGTGCTGATAAAAAATAAAAATAAATGGATGTTTTTCACTTGAGGCTGCACCTTTCCAGCTTTGTTTGTACGCTTGATAATACCATATTTTATTCTACAATGCAGAAGGAAATTCCATATCCGTGTTATTACTTATTAAAATTCATCGATGTTTGATATTATAGAATTTTATCAAGGAAATTTTTTTCTGAAATAAAGCCCAGTGTTGTCAGTTTTGTAACAAGCTGTTTTTCAGTCATAAACCATACTTAAAACAAAATACATTTTTTAGAGTATTTCCCCCATGTTTTATTCAAGAAATAAAAGTAAAAAAAAATTAAACACATTTTTTAAAAATGGGGCTTTTAAGGGTTATTAAATTTGAGTGACCTAGGTTAGAGGAATCTGGTATCCCATCAGAACCATAACTAGGAATTTCAGCGCCTATCACAACCAACGAAAATACCTACCAAATAAAATAATTGAGGTACAAATTCAAAAATTGCTTCTTCTCTGATTAACGCCTTGTAGTTTTGCAAATCGGCACCTTTGAAAATAGGAATTTGCAAGCCAACTTCTGCCAACCCTCATCTTACACTTGATTAATTTTGAATTTATAAGGTTTTAGGCGCACTCCAATCTATGGGGTCCATGGGCCAAATTAGCCCACTGAATAAGACGACTCTGGACACAAGTGAAACACCTATATATTTGAGTTATGGTCTTAGTACGAATTGGTTAAGTAGTCCTCTATCAAACATCAAGATAGTACCAAAGTAGCTATAAATCCCGCACGAAAGAGCGCACTTGCACCACACTTCTTGCCTTGAAGCCCCCTCTCCTCACTGATTCGGTAAAGCGGGACATTCACGAGTAGTCCAATCCATTTTTTGAACACATTGCGCCAAAACGTCTAGTGAATGTGAAAACCAGATGAAAATTGGCATAGGAAGAGCGAAAGGTTGGAATTCCAGGTTGGTTCAGCGTCTATCAACCAACTAAAATACTTACCCAATAAAATAATTGAGGTTCAAAATAAAAAAAAAATCTCTTATTCTCTGATTAATATTGTTAATAATTTAATTCTCTCCACAAAAAGAGAAATTCCTCCTTGTGGGGTAGTAAGGGAGATCGAAGCGTCCGATAGTGCATTTTGGAGCCACCGTGAATGACCCACCTAAATCGATCTTTAATCGATCTAAATTGATCTTTTCTTTTGAATCGGTGGAAAACAAACCGGTCTTTGGCCCAAATGGAATGGATTGGACTACTCGTGAATGCCCAGCTTAGGAATGACACATTGGCTGTTGAGCCTTGACTCTTGTGCTGTATGAGTGTTATGAACGTAGTTGAAAACTAGGGAAAGGAATTAGAAGGGAAAATTATTAGTCATGTGATTGTTTTTTGTGAAGTTCGTATTATAGTTTTCTTGATTTTTTTCCTCCAAAACATTCACTTTTGACTTGTGTTACTTTAGAAATAATTGTGCAAACGCAACGACGGCAACGGTCCGTTACAGAGGTCACTGTAGCAGTGAAATAGCAGGAATCTATACGTTTCAGGACGCCATGTTACGGCGAATACCTGCTAGAACGTAACTATATAAACACCTCTTCCATAAACATTTGATAGCTCTTTCCGTATAACTATGTTGTTGCTCGTACCAACGTTTTGACGTATAAACCGAGCAAACCGTCTCGCTCAATTCCAGTCTAAATGCTGGAGTGTTGCTTGTGCACCACGCTGTTTGGTTGCTCGTGAGTTTTCAAACCCTCACAAGTGCCAGTTATGCACTAAGACAACACCGTCCTTTGAAATGCAGTTTCCTCCATGAAAAGAACGCAGAATGGAAAATCAGCCTGCGCTCCTGCTTGCCCCCAGGCTCCTATGTTGTTTTTGCTTGCTTTTGCATGCCCGACCTCCTTGAAAATTATTGAACAACTAGCTAATTCAGCGCAGAGCATCTTCGCTCCCTTATATGCACATCGTGCATTTTCGGCCAGGTTAGCGCATTTTGGCTTCTGATGCTCCAGCTCGCCAAAAATACAGCACGCGTCAACTATCGCCAAGAAAGAAATCGAGCCAAGCTGGAGATTCAGCGCTCCAAGAAAATTCGCCAAGACAAAAAAGTTCCAAGTGGTGTGTGTATAACGGAATAGTATCCAATATATGATATTCACAATAGTAAGCTCCATGGTGTTCACATCAATTTGTGAATTTCATCCGCTGACTAAAACCATTTTGACATTGATCTGAACTTTCTTCGACTCGCCTGAGCCCATCTGCTTCATTTCTATCTGATCTCTTTTAAATAATTTAATCCAAAGTGTCATTATATTGTAAGAAATGTTGGGAACGCGACGTCCTAAACTCAATTTCTTTTTCAAGAAAAAGTTGTTTTACACCAGAACAAATATAGTAGCAGACAGCAGTGTATGCCTACTGGTTTTGTTTTGTGAACAAACCGATTTGCCGACGGCATTCCATACTTACCCCTGTAAAACTCTCTTCCCAACCATAAGACTAGCAAGGCAGGAAAGCGACAATACATTCTTGCAACAATATGAATACATACACTCTAATATACTTTTGAAATAAGCGCAGCATTAACATAAAACATAGGCTTGACTTTTACAAATATTTAAAAATTCATCATTTATCAATGAACAATAAAATTGCACTAATGTGGAGAGGCAAGCCTAAGATGAAAGAACCAAAACTAACAGTTGTAACAGAATTGTTGATTGTATCAGGCACCCGCTTGCAACTTTTTTGACAAAGTAATTTTTTCTCATTTTATTAAGAACAGTCACTTTTTATCTAGCCCGGACAGTAGGGATGATGGGTGGTCGAGGGTCCATTGTGGAAATTATTTGCCGTTTTGCTAATTTTCTTAATTGAATTGGAATCAGATCTTCCCAGTCTTTTAATACTTGAAACCCAAATCTCCACACCGCGTCTGAACAAGTTTACCTTCCAATAATTTTGTTACTCCGCGGCGAGTGAGTTTATTTTGGAATTTTAAATAATTTATGCCAATATCTATCTCAGGTTACGACCTCAGCCACCTGTTCATTTGAAATTACGGAGTTATCTCTGAATATGCAGCGCAGAAGTGATCATTCAACAGGTCGTTGACATATTGAATTATTGACAAAACATCCCTTGGCAACGCAGTGCAAATATATTTAAAAGCTGCAACCGTCTGCAATATGTTTCGCTAGTATTGATCAGATAAATCCATTAATTCTTGGAATGATTATGTTGAATGAAAAACTCTTCTATCCTTTTTATGGTTTCAGTGATTACGTATTTTTGATTCTTAGAACAATGCAATTATATTGAGAGAGAAATGTAGAAGACTCTTAGATTTTTTTATAATTTATTTACAATAGAACTGCGAAAATGCCATTTCTTAACATTCGTAGATGCTGGTTCCAGACTACACGTGATTCAAAAAATTCCTTACAGCTTTCACGAAAACATGTACTGCAAATTGTAGTACATGTTTTCGTGAAACCTTTAAAGCTGTATAGTTTACATTTTACTTTATCTTAAACCGAATATAGAAAGAGAAAATATTGTGATTATCAAAAATTCAACGTTGAGATTTTGAATATAATTTAATTTAGTCATATTAGCATCCCGTTTTGAAGCAACACGAGGGCTATTTTGGGAGAATGAATTTGTTTTCGATTATAATAGAACTGCAAAAATGCCATTTCTTAACATTCGTAGATGATGGTTTCAGACTGCACGTGATTCAAAAAATTCCTTACAGGTGTCACGAAAACATGTACTACAAATTGTAGTACATGTTTTCGAGAAACCTGTAAAGCTGTAGTTTACAGTTTTACTTTATCTTATACCGAATATAGAAAGAGAAAATATTGTGATTATCAAAAAAACCAACCTCGAGATTTTGAATCTCATTTAATTTAGTCATATTAACATCCCGTTTTGAAGCAACACGAGGGCTATTTTGGGAGAAACCCCGTAAATTTGAATCGCGGTTATATGACAAAGACGACATCTGAGCTCGCACTCCCTTCTCCTAACTTCCGCACCACACCAGCGGGAAGATGTATGACACACGACGTCACATCAAGCTTGCACCTGATCAGCTTACACGGCGAATCTTCGGTGGAATCGGCTTTCGTACCTAGAATCCTCCGGTCTTGAAGTAGAGACATTACCACTTGGCCACCGCGACCTTGAAGAAACTCAGGGTCGACTTTAGCATTGTGATATTCGTTTCAAAACATTTTGTCATTTCTATAGTTTTCTCTCTAAAATGTAGTGTGGCAATACAATATTTGTCTTACGAGCGTTGCCTAGCAACGCACGAAAAAGATGTTAGTTATTATAAGATTTAAAATTAGTTGTTAGAGAGAGAGACCAAAATGTAACGACTGATGTTGATAGTCCAACGAATGAATGGTATTATGGTGAAAATTATGTTAAAATAAAAGTCCTTTTTTCAATTCCTACTATTAATTCACACTCTCCCTATATTTATATATCTTGTTCAAATTTTGTAATCGATTTTAAACTAACTTCCCGATGAGCTGGAGACTTGAAACTCTAAACGTAGCTCAGAACAATGCAATATTAATTCGCTTTCTTGTGTGTCTGTCATTTCATATTTTGCATGACGCATGCGCAGTGCGTTTTTCATTACATCTCGAAAACTATTAACATCACAGACTTGGTTCTTGGGTATATGGATGGCCCATGGGATCATCGAAGCACCCCCATATTTTAGCCATATCTTTGCGCATGCGCAGTACATTTTTCATTATATCTCGGATCACGTAAGTAGGAATTGACTTAAAAATTTTTTTTCATATTACTTGTTTATAAAAAAGTCTGTTAATTCGCCCTGCAATACACTACAGTATCCATTATATAGAATGGTGAATACGATGTCTTGATGGATGTTATTACTCATAACATTTCATGAATTCCTAGAAGATTTGTGCCCCTCTAAGACGGGTTATATCTCAGATCTGATTGTCACAGGTTTATTAACGAAAGTTGTAGTAGAAATTCTCATCCACATTGGGCGAGTGCTTAAGAACTAAAAAAAAGGATGAAAAACAGAAATGATGAATCAATTGACACTAACTTTTGTTCTGCAAAATACAGTGATCTCTCACTTATTCGCGGGCACAGGGGTCAACGGAAAAAACGGAATAAGTGAGAGACGCGCATAAATGAAAAATCACAAAAGGGAGCTTAAAAGTGAAACTTCAATACAGTGTACATCTATTGCTAATTAATACTATGTATATACTACTGAAAAATGTAAATAAGATGAGTTTAAAAATGCAAATACGTGTATAACTTCCGTTAATTATTTTTAAGAACATAAAGAAAATGGAAAGGATCCAGATTTTTAAAAATCTCTCTCAGTGTCGATGCTGGGACAGGGGCCGTTCAAATATTACATAAGCATGTTTTTGGTAATTTTTGACCCCCCTCCCCCCCTTGTCAGCAAAAATAAGCAAATAGCAAACCCCCTCCCCCCCTTAGGGTGGTTACGTAATATTTGAACGGTCCCACATTAAAATGCTCCGCTGTAGCTTTTTTCGAGGTGCAAGGATTTCGTTCTTTTCGCCATTTTAAGGTATCTGACTACGTCTAAAAGACTGTTTTGGGTCGAAATTTACAAAATTTTTTTATGGTTTTACTTTAAAGCCCATTTATTTAGCTTTCTAAATCTGGGTTTATTTTATTTTTACGATGAATAGAAACGGAGATATAGAATTTTTTTATAAAGCACGGTAGCTAAAAACGAAACCGGAAGTTGGCTGTTTTTCCTCGTTATACCCGCACTCTGAAGTATAAATTAATTTGCTTTTTATTTATTTCGATTAATTATACACTCTATCTGCAAGTCATGCCAATTTGAATAAGATTTTCAGTTTCGACAAGCTACTATGAACATTTTTGTCAAAATGCACATTTGTGGAGTTACAAAATTCACGTTTTGGGACATCGATAGCTTAATTGTTGTTTAATGATTGATTTTATGGTCTTAAAAGAGTATTTCATAAACTGGGAACAGTTCCTGGCCAACATATACATTGAAATGATATCTTAACCTCAATAACCATAGAATCGTCACTTCTAATAGACAGTCTTTGGCAGGAACGAAAAACGCTAGAAAAAAAATTACGGGCTCTCAGAATGAAAAAATGTGATAAGATTCTGAATAAAGAAGGTATATCCTACAAATGTGACAAATTTCAAAAGAAGTTAAATAAATATATTTTAATGAAAAGCACAAATTAAAACTTTAAACGCGTTTTTTGGAAAACTTATATTTCCTCAAAAGTCACTTACGCAAAACACGATATCTCAAAACATTATCTATATATTTCCTTGAAATTTTGTATATATGTTGTCTTAAGTGTAGTAAAGGCAATGAACTAGACATATAGTTTTGAGATCAATAGTTTTTGATTTAGAGCTGCTTAATGTTGATTACACCTATGCATTTTGTAAAATTTTGGATAAGAGAATACTCGACTGGCCATAACTTTCCTGTAAATGCAAGTATTTCTTAGATCCTATTTCATTGCCTTCACCATAGCTGTAAATGTGCTGTGTAGAGAAATAATTTGAATATATGGATTAGAATTTCCTCTAGAGTGTTTTGCTTTTTGCTCTAATTTTACCCCTTTTTTACCTAAATTATCCCATTTTACTGAATCTCAAGTGACATAAAATTTCCTGACTGGTATTAATGGTTGTTTTGAATCATATTGAGTCAGAAAATGAACTGAAATTGCACATTAAAGCGCTTTTTCAAAAATTCGTTCCCGCAAGTAGTCAGATACTTAAAGCGTAACCATCTAACCAAAACTCCAAAGATGGTTCTTTCGTTAGCGATCAATGCCACATGATGGGTACCGTACTAACCTCTCTAATTGGCTGTTGTATAAATAAGACTTTTACTGACGTCAATAAAAAGAACCACCACGTTCACCCCTGTGTATAAGTTAGAGGAATGTGTTCCCGGAATTTGAACAATAGGGTAAGGGCGAGGGAATGCATTCCTAGGAGCAGAGCAAAAAGGATTTTTGTTCTGCTGAAAAGAAACTTTTTGAACTAAGAAAATTTTTGCGACGCGCATAAGTGAGAGGTGCTTTTTTAGTGCGGCGCATAAATGAATAAGAGTTATCATCGTTTTCCTCTATTCCTGGCCGGGACTGAGCGAAAAACGCGCATAAGTGAAAAACGCGTATAAAAGAGAGCGCGTATAAGTGAGAGGTCACTGTATAATAAAATTTGAATTACAAAATCAAGTACGAAAAAGAAAGAACCTTCTATTAACGAAAATTAAGTAAAGATCTCCGAGAAGTGGAAAATTAAATTAATTCTAGTATGACTTCTATTTAATATTAACGGAGTTGCGCGTCGATGAATCAACATAAAATAAAAAAAAGAAAAGAAACTGTTAAACTCAGCTGAAAATAACCCTGTCATTAACTCCTATTTGATATTAAATCATCAGAGAATCCAAACACAATCCTGTGGTGTGTGTGCTAATTTGTGGACAGATTGTCTGAATTTCTTTGGCACTTATCTAAACCAAACCACGTGATCGTCAACGATTTCTCGGCGTAATTCTATTATAGATTATTCTCTCGATAAAGCTGAATCTTAAATTTTTTTTAAAAAGTTGAATAGTTCTTGAAAGTTACGAAAAGGATTTTATAGAATTTAATTACTAAAATAATAATTAAATGATTATCAGCCCAACTCCTGAAGTTGATAAATAATCCCTTTATTATTTCTCGTATATAAAGAAGCACTGTAATTGTCACAAAAAATGAATCGATCTTAAGATGTTTTTGAATTCACGTTTTAAATCTCTGTGACACAGAAAAAAAATCTTCTTAGAATTATGATTGTCTGTCTGTCTATGACCACGATAACTCATATATCTAACGAGCTAGATAAACGAAATTTGGTGTTCGTCTTTACACAAAAATTCTAGGTCTGTATGAAATTTTGGACACAATCGATCAAAGAGGTGTATCTTAATAAATAATTAATGAGAAATAAAAAAGGCATGCGTTTTAGTTTTTTGATAAATTATAATAAAAAATCTCATCTGGACAGTTTAGAGAACTTTGTGTTTGCTAATACAGTGGTACCTCCCTTAACGGACACTCCCGAATAGCGGACACCTCTAATTAACGGACATTTTTACGAGTCCCAGTCCTTCTATATAGGAAAATCCATGTTATTCCCTCTGGATAGCGGACAGGTATTTTTGAAAAACTTTCAATTATTTTGGCAAACATTTCAAAATTATTCTAACAAGCAAGATAAAAATATATGTTTCATATATCAAACAGAAGTGAAAAACTTTTTTTTATAAAAAGTTTGTCCTCCCCAATAGCGGACACCTCCTAAAAACGGACAAAACTTTTGGTCCCGTGACTGTCCGCTTTTCGGAGGTACCACTGTATATGAAAAAGTTCATGTAATCAAAGTTTTTATGAACCCCCTGTACTACATTGGCCATTTTGAGGTTCAGGAAGATAGTTAAAGGAGAATGGTTTTAGACAGAAAATTTATATCATTTACTTTCCATTTTTATTAATAATTTGGCCTATTGTGATGTTCGTAAAGAATAAAAAATTATATTTGCAAAATTATTAAAATATTTAACGAAAACAAATTATTTAGATAAAAAACCGCTTGGTCATAAATGAAATTAATTTATAAATATTCTTTGGCTGAAAAAGAAATTAATTAAAAATATCGTTTGGCATTAATTCTTTTCTAAAGGTAATAAAAATAGTTTGGCAACGATATTGTCTTTTGCTAACGTTGCCTAGCAACGGAAAAGAATTATGATTATGAGATCGAACTTGGAATTCGATGTAAGTCAGTGATTGCAACGTTTGTGATGGAAGTGTATGTGTTTGTTTTTCATGTTTGTGCTGTGGTAGACGTCCAATAAATATATTATTTTTGATAAAGAAGCCTCCCCGATTCTTCATACTATGCTGCAATACATCACACTATATTTATTAATTTATAACTTTTGATGTTCTGTTGTTGAAATGCAGAGGGAGCATCACACCCTTCAATTTAAATGAAATGTTATCGCAATGGGACATTTTATTGTTATGTAGCGGTTACAATTCACTGCCTTCTCCTTTTTAAGGTAGGTGGCGCTACTAGAGACATCCGGGTTTTTCCCATGATGCCTCTCTCTCTTCTTCTTCTGTGTACTTGTGTTGTGTTGTTGTTCTCTGTCTTGCGTCTTGTACCTTTTAATGTACTGTGTCGTGGAACTTATCCATCTAATAAAAATGGTTCCTGAAATTGAGTTAATTCTTCAACAGCGGCATTCCATATAAACATGAGTCTCGTCCCTCTACAGTTACAATTAAATATAGGGATGAGAAATGTGGTATTACGAGATATTTCATTCACCAGGGTAATTATGAGAGCCCTGCAAAAATCTTTGCTGTTATTAGGAAAAGGGGAAAAAAACTCTTTAACCCCTTGCCTTACGATTTTATTTAACCTCCCAATTAGATGCCACCATCCATTTGGGATATTTTTCATTATTTCAATCTATTTGAGATGGTAAAGGATGCATGAGACATTTAAGCGTATCCAGTCGATTTTTGTATTTAAAATTAATTGTTACGTTGACTTAAATGCGGATTTAAATTGCCAAAATTCTGTAATTCGATGCGCGTGTCAGAGACGTGGTTGTAAAAATTCTGTAATTCGATGCACGTGT
>BGPR01015815.1:0-28026 GCA_013235015.1 Araneus ventricosus | reverse complement strand
TGGAAAGTTTTCTGGTTACTACGTGCTCGTTTTCGGTTCTTAGAAGTCAATGAACGAAAGAAGATACGACGGTAATTTCCTAAAATACATTTCAGATAATTACAACTACAAGTTTGGGTTATTTAAAGGTAAAACTATTTTTGAAAAATTGTATTTCTATTGTATTCTAGTAATATTTTTATAGCACTTGCGCAAAATCTAATTCACACAAGCTTATCAGGAGTAAATATTTTCTTAGCTTATATATATATCTAGCTGTGTGGCCGGGCGTTCCACGGGCTATCACGAATAATAGGATATTCCCGGGCGGAGAGAAGTGAGGTCACGTGAGACCTTGGGATCCATATATTTTCATATGCCTTGCTTCCGTTTTTCTCTACAATCAACAAATATTGTCACTTACTTCCCCTAACACACGTTACGAAATTAAACACTTTAATACAAAAAAAGAGAGGAAAAAAGCATGAAAACGATTTTTTGTTCCATTGTTAATAAATCCAAACACAGAAGCTCGCCCAAAAAGAAATACCAACTTCCGTTAAATAAATAAAAAAATGCAGCACCGGATGCGAAAACTAATAATAAGGAAAAAAAGAATCCGCCGTGAATGAAATCACCATGCTGCCAATAGATGGCAACATGTCAATTCATTCATTTAGACGTTTTTAATTAATATCGTTTTAACTAATTACAATTTCGGAATTTAAATAGTCGAAATGGATTCCTTGGATTATTTTCCATCTTTTGGTACTTACGGCTACTTTCAGGATTCAGTGGTTCGTGAGAAGATAGAAGGACCTAGATACATATGTTTGTTTACCTTCGAATTTTGATAGGATAGATGGTAAATGAGATTGTACTTATCTCGAAATGCAATGATGAAACGACTCGCTGTCTGACATTGAAATCGTTTTATTTTCTTGACGACATTGAGATTATGTTAGGCAAAGGATATTATGCACGCATCAAGCACTACAAACTCATCAATACATTGATCTTACGATAATGTGCCTCTCTCTTCAACATTCAACAGAGTGCACATGAGTTCTTTACTTAAGCTCCCAAAATGTGTCCTGAAAAATGGGTGACGCCTCACATTGGAGCGTCGCTGAGAGAACTGACTTTCTAGCTTACAGCAAGAAGTCAACTTACAAGAAAGGTTGAAGGAGGGTTCCTCCCCCCCTTCCGGCCAAGGCCTCACAGGGTTCAATGGACCGACCTCTCTTACTTTTGTGGGGAAATTCGCAACAGCACTGCTTGTTTCTGAGCATATGAGCCGTCAATGCTTTGGATATTTTCCGTAGGTTCACAAAATGAACGATTTTTGTAAATATTTCAATTATTGCATTATTTGACTATTTTTTAGATTTAACAAGAGTTAACAAAACATTATTAGTTCCTGATTTCGCCCTTTCAATAACTTATTGAAATATCTATATTATCTCTGAAATTTTCAATCGAAAGACTGGATCAAACATCAGTCAAAATGGAAGAGAGATCTAAGTCTATAAATTTGTCTTCTTATATCTTTTGCAGATAGAAGCGTGCAACTTTGTATGTGAATAGGTGAATGTAAGAGAAACATATTACTAACTGAGATTTTTGCACTACGGGGACCGTATGGAAATTTAATTTTTTAAATTTTTTTATTTTCAATCCTCTTAGAAGCCAAAATGTTTTTCATACAAGTTCTTATCTTAGTTTATGAAACTTTGTAAATGGAAATATGTCTAGGATCAAAATTTAAGTAAATAAACGCTTATCCCACTTTCTTTGGTACACCCTGTATACATATTATTTGACCAGATCTGGAACACTCGAAAATTCGCATGTGAAATCATTCCCATTTTTAGGAGCTATCGATTCGGGAATATATTTGTAACTACGTACTGACGATTCAAGTCAGAATGAGTAGTGATGTAAAAGATATTTAGCAAGAATTAATTAAATTCTGCATTCAAAACAAGCTAATTTTCTTCTTTTTTTCATGAGTCGAAAATTCTTGCACTCAGTATCAAATGTCAAACATAATACTTAGAGATTTGTTTCTATCGAAATAACTGTCGTATGGCAAAAAATAAAGATTAAATTATATAATATTATGTTGGGATTATAAGCCCAACATAATATGTATTATGCTGGAAATTTCTCTCAGACACACTATGATCAAAAGTATCTGGACACTTTCGGATTTGAGCATTTTTTCGAATTTCTCCAGAAAGGCTGGACGAACGGCCTTGAACTTCCACCATGTAAAGAATATATTTGAACTCGCATTTTACAATGAAGACATTTAGGGGACCGTTCGGAAACAGATGAAGAAGAAAATGATTTCGGCTAACCCCCGATTTTCAGAAAGCATATAATGGGTTTGTTTGCTGTGTGCAATACTTACTTGCATTTTCGTAAAAATATCGCGTATTTTCTGGAAGATATAAAAGTTTTCTTTAAAAAACATTTTCTGGATGTTTTTCTGCTTATAACATGCAGAATTTTCAACCAAATTATATGAAACTTACAGAATGCGTGACAATGTGCCAATGAGGCATTATTTTAAAATTAAAAGCAAATACTATGAATATTCTAGAAAATGTGAGTATTTGTAGTAAACAATTTTTAATTGCCCGTGCATTATATTTATTTCATAATTTCGAAGCCAGATATATAGGGCAACTTATATAAAAATTCCGTTGAATACCATTAAGACTCAAAAAGAAATCGACATTGCAGCTAGTTGAATTTCAGTACTCTAAGAAAGCTAAAAGATGAAAATATTTAAACAAATTGATATTTTTTAAACTTGAATAGCATTGCTTTGAAATACTTGGAAAATTCGAGGAAATAAGAATATTTGTAGTAAATAATTTTTAACTGCGCACGTGCGAAACATAACATAATTTTTCCCCCATAATTCAAAAGCTAGATATATATAGGGAAACTTACATAAAAATTCCAGTTGAATATCATTAAGATTCAGAAAAATTTTGGCTGCTGATTTTTCATCGCAGTCTAAGAGAATCTGAATGATGAGGCGGTTGCCGCAAATTGATATTATTTAGATTTGAATCAAATAGTAATTTTCGAACTACAATTTAAGTTGTGTACTTTATTTGTAATCATGCAGGGGTATTCAGCATTTATACAATTCAAAAAACTATTCGAAGTTTCTAGTTAAAAAATCATCAATTTGTGGAAAACCCTTGATAATTTAGCTTCTCTTTAGATTGCTTTAAGGCCAATATCTTTCTGAATCTAAACCATATTAAATTGGAATTTTTATATAAGTTGCCCTATATATATCTGGCTTTGAAGTTATGAAAGAAAAATTATGCTATGTTTCGCTAATTATTTTACTACAAATTATTTAATACAAATACTCATATTTCCTCGAATTTTCCAAGTATTTTAAAACAATGCTTCGCTAACATGTTATGCATACTATCATGCATTCTGTAATTTTCGTATAATTTGGTTATTAAAACTCTGCATGTTATAAGCAAAATTAGATTTTCCGAAAATACAGGGAAGAAAAAAAGTGTAGGGAGCACTTTTGTGGTTAGCTACCAGTTAAGTTATAAAACCTTTTCACACATGCAGCATACAGATCGAAAGCTCCGCTATTAGATTTTCGATTGCAATACTTTTCGATAAAATCGCAATAATACCCTTGAAAAAATTTGACCAAATGCTGATTGGTCAAGTACAAGCACTTTTAAAACTTCGATGGAGTCGCAGGATTATTCAAACGCATTTTAAAAAGAAAGATATTGCGATTTCACTCAGCCATATCAGTCGCATCAAGAACTCAAAACTCGGATCAACGAAAAAAGATTCAAAACCAATAAAAAAAATAGATGGAAAAGCAAATTGAAGAAATCAGATTTGCAGAGGCTTGAGAAAATGGCATCGAAACCGAATCCACTAACACAGACAAGCATGGCTAAAGCTTTTAACGTGAGCCAGCAAGTTGTAAGCTATCAACTAAAACATGCGTTAAATAAAAAAATGCCATAGAAAAACCCTAAATGTCATCACTTGAATGAGAAATCGGTGCAGATTAGGAGGCAACGTTCATGGCCACTCTACAAGCTTCTCCGTAAGTACAGATGGTGAAAGTTCATTACAACTGATGAAATTTGGATCTATTTATCCCATACCAATGCTAAATCTAATGTTCAATATATTAGCCGTGACCAGAACAGGCGAAACTTGACTCCGTCAATCACAGTGCTTTATCCCAAAGGCATAATGGTTTGGATGGGCATTTCCGCCAATGGTGTTACCAAACCACGGTTTGTGCAACCTGGGGCCAAAATAAATTCTGAGTATTACATACAGAAGATATTAAAGCCCTTTCTTAAGGATGATTACTGCAGATTGTACCCAAATGGTGATGCTGTTTTCCATGAGGATTCTGCCCCATTGCATGGATCTAGGGTCACCCAGAAATTCCTCACGGATCAGCAAGTGCAATTCCTGAGGCCACCACAATGGATGCCGAACAGTCTTGACGCTGCACCATGTGACTATTTCCTATGGGGACATTTGAAAAACAAACTGAATAAGCGAAGAGTTTCTACCCTGTGGGGCCTTCAAAAGGCTATTAGAGAAGAGGTGAAGAAAATCCCCCAGGAAATGATGTTGAGGGTTTTGAAATCATGGCCGAAGCATTGTAGACAAATATATTATGCCGTAGGTCGACATGTTGAGAAGCATTGACGAATTTGTGTAATAACTTTTGGAAATAAAAAACCTTCAAAATGATCCCTATAATTTTTTGTTACCCTGTACGACCCATTTTTACGAAAATGGAAGTAAGTATTGTGCACAGCAAACAAAACTATTGTTGAAAATTGCAAATCATTATTTGCTTTTTGAAAATCGGGTGAGCCGAAATCATTTTCTTCTTCATCAGTTTCTGGACGAATCTTCATATAAAATGTGAGTTCAAGCATATTCTTTACATGGTGGAAGTTCAGGAGCAGTTCGTCCAGTCTTTCTGGTGAAATTCCAAAAAAAATGCGTAAATCCGAAAGTGACCGAATATTTTTGATCATATAGTGCAGGGGTTCCCAATCTTTTTTCCCTCTCATACCCCTTGATTAGTCTTCTTATTTTCGTGTACCCCCTACTGTCTTTTCCCCCCTCCAACCATACTTCTATACAATGAAGTTTTTATCAATAATGTTAAGGATTTTTTAGGTAAGCTTAAGAATCAAATGACTAGAATTTATAACATTTGCAGGACTTATTTTTGATTTTGCATTTTATCCCATTTTTTACAATAGTATTAGTTCAACGTCAAAACAGAGGAAATCATAATTGTGATAATTTCACATTAATTTACAAAGATAGCTAAAAATTACTTACTTTTTCTTTCTTTTTTTCTTATTTTGAGGGTAGGCTTCAGGACTTGCACAACTTTCCCTTTTACTTTTTACATGAACTTGGGGATAAAAAATTCTGTAACATTTTCAAATCCCTTATGTTTTCTTGTGACCCCCATTACCTTACCCCGAACTGGTCCTTCTCGTACACCCAGGGGTACATGTACCACAGGTTGGGAACCTCTGATATAGTGGATCCTACGCCCTATTGATCATTAATAGGACGTAGGATCATTATCCTTTTCTGCACAATTTTTCTGTTTTATTTATCGACAGGTCTATACAGTAACCTTCTAATTTAAGTAGTCGACAAAATTGAATTGAACGTTGATTGAATTGAACATTTGATTATTGTATATTCAAATTAGTGAAATGTGTTGACTAGAATATAGAAATAAAAATAGTGGAAAGAATTCCTCTTTAAAGTAGAAAATAGAATCTTCCACATAAGCTGATCTTAGTTTTTGACTTTCATTTCTTGATTTAACAGTTTTGCCGGGGGAAAAAATCGGAATATACAGAAAATACGTTTCAGTTCACCAGAAAAGCAGCACCGTGAGAGCTCGACGTACTCGCTCTTGCAGCTAAGTTGTATAAGAAAATCAGGGGCAGTGGCAATTGCCTAGTGGAATGCTGTATCTAATAAATTATTGTCATATGCGGAGAAGTGCAATCTCCTGCAAATGGCCAGACGTCATGAGACAACCTCCACTAAACCAGGAGTGTTCTCCCTAAGACTTTCTGGAATATGCCTTTTCTCTTAAGCTTTGCAGTGCAGTGAAGAGAATCGAGTATGCATTTGGGTCTCTTCTCTTTGCCCAACGGAGCCCAAAATTTCATAGATGTCTACAATTATGTTGCCCAGAGAGTTACCGCGATCACAAATCCACGAATAGATAGGCCGACAGACAGGCAACCCCTTGATGGATTTGGTCCAAAATTTGATATAAAGTCAACAATTCATACAATGAAACTATATGGCAAATATCATCGATCTAACTTGCTGCGTTTTTTAGTTATCTTGTTCATATGCATAAGGACGGGCAGCAGTGCTTTAGTCTGAAATTAAGCAGTGCCGGAACGCTTTAATCCGGGAGACAAAAATCTCGCTGTTTTAAGGATGTTTTACAATTTTTTTTTATTTATTTATCATAAAACCAGCGGGAGTGATCTCCCCTAAACTTTCTCGTATACTCCTAACACATGTGGGCTCAGTTAAGCCAAAAATGGCTCTTGCGCCTTTAAACCTCAAACAAACAAACAACCTAACACATGTGGAGAAAAAAATAAGCTAAAAGGCAGTAAAACGAACAAGCGTCCCTAATGCAGTGGAGAAAAAAACCTTGAGAATCGGAAGCTTGGAGGCGAAAGGCGTGGGTAGAAGCGGAAAGGATTAGAGCAAGTGAATCTCACAATTACGCAATAACGGCCTCGTGTCATTGTGTGATGAGAAAAGACAAATAGGCGATTTGAACACCTTTCTTTCGACCAATTGAAACGAAAATTGGGCTCAGATCTACAATTAATATTAGAAAGCCTCACTCCAATTTTTCTTTATAAAAGCCGTAGGGTTTACGAGTTATAATATTTAGAAATATGCGATTATACAGACAGACAGACAGTCAACCCTTTGACGGATTTGGTCCAAAATTTGATACGAACCTAAATTCTTGCCGATAAAACTGTGTACCAAATTTTATCTATCTAGCAATTCAAATTTTTGAGTTATAATGTTAACATGAACGCGGACAGACAGACTTCTCGTAGACGGATTTTGTCCAAAATTTGATAGAAACCTACAAATTATGTGTAAAGATCACATACCAAATTTCATCCCCGTAGCTCTAATAGTTTTTGAGTTATCGTGTTCATAGACAGACAAACATAATCCAAAATTGTGTTTTTCGGACACAGGTAGGTCTAAAACATAGAGATTCGTCAAAATATCGAGTTCGAATTTTTGACGATTACAATGCTTTTTCTTTGTATACTTCGTATACGAGAAAGTAAAAAACAGTAGCGGAACTGTGTTCCGGCTCCACTACACCCTTCACGGGCAGATAGGCTTTCCATTGTCGAATTACGTTCAAAATTTGTTACAAATCTACACTTTTGGTGCGAAAACTAGATTTCATTTGTCTTTCTTGTTTCATTTTCGAAATGTCGTGTTCACAGACAGAGATACCCACGAATAATTCAAAAAATATGTTTGTAATATTTGGCTACCGTTGGCGATGGTTGATCGGACGCTTGGCGCAACTCCTTAGTAGTCTAGGGTTGCTTTATGTAAACGAGTCAGTTTGGGTGACGACCTCGGGAAGCGAAGTTAGACAGGCCTAGTTGTTGTCATTATTTTTTTTTTTTTGGAATAGCTCTGACTTTTTAAGGTGCAACGTACCGCATTGTAACGTTTATGTGTATTTGCCTTGTGTGTGCTTATGTCCAAAATAGAATTATTTTTCTAGAATCTGGTGTTCTTCATTTCAAAAAGACAGCAACACGACAGTGTTTTTCTGACTCAAGAAGGTATAAAACTTGGAGATTCATCAAAATTTCGAGGGCAAATGTTTTTAACGATTAAAATACTTTCTATTTCTATACTCCGTATACGAGAAAGTAAAAAATGTGAATGTATGAATTCAAGATTAAAAGAAATTAATCCTTGAAAATAAATAGAAAATATATTCATTTATTCTTTAATTACCAGACTTTGTCGACCAGCTGGTTGCCCGTGATTATCTGTCGCGAAAAATTTTAATTAAATCTTTTATGCATGACTTTTTATTTGTTTTAGACCCACACCGACCAGCCTACCCACACGTCTGTAAGGTCTATAACGGTGGGCGGGGAGCCAACAAGTTAAATTTATTTTACACACCATGCCCTGAACAGGGGCAGTGAATTAAAACAGATTGAGTTATAAAACACAGTTGCTCATCCACACAAGTGGGGAGAATGACTGGTCACAAATGCTCAACCCACCTAGTGTGGGGAGTACTTAATTACAATGCAAATGCTCTCACTTTATATATAAAACCACAAGTAAAAACAAAAATTACCACATTCATAAATGCCTAAAATCTGTTAGAGCAAAGAAGTAGAACGGATAATAGCATAAAAGCAAATATAATAACCAAGAATAATATATAGTAGCAAATAATAAGAAAAAAGTAAAAGATAAAAATCTTAAACCAATAAATGAAACACTAAGTAACACTTCCATAATAACAGGAGTAGTATAGCCTAAAGCCCTGAATACGTCTCTTAAGTAGCGACACTCTTTTCCCCATAGACTTCGTGCCGCTTTCGATTTTGATTGGAAGTTGCCAGTCACATGGGTAAACAGCCGCCATGTTGTGTCTTTGCTTGAATGTGTGTATCGCGCTTTTAGCATTATACGCTCTATCTGTTTTACCCATTTTCGCTTTTATATTTATATCGTTTAATAGATACTTTAAAATTTGAAGATTCGAAGAAGGAGATTTAATTTATCTCCTTAACTTTAAAATAGTTTTGGGATTTTCTGCCTAAGTATTTGGTTTTAACCGTCGATGGAGATTTAAATTTACTGTTCAAATTGGCTGCATTCATATCCTATGCTTTAAACACACATATTAAATTTGCCACTCACAATGTTTAATAATTTTTATTCTCTTATATGTTAAGAATTTAGTGAATATTGTCTCTGTAACCAGGAAGTTCTCTAAATGAGCCCATTTTAGTAGTATTTAAGTGTTTCATGTCATGTGATTTTACCATATGACAAAGTAATGTTCGCACAATTGTATTGTAACCTAGATTAAATAAATTAATTTTTAAATCTAGAGTCTTTTTTCATTCGTTTCAAGAGTCAATTTCTTGTTACTGTCTCAGATAAGTTGGCTTAATGTTATCTAGGAGATATTTACCCTTCTGAGATGTTTATTTCTTTACGACTCCTACCTGTTGAATGATTATGTGTTGAGATATAAAAAAAAAATTTACCAATGTACTGACCGAAAAATCTATCATAACTTTTTGGAATGAAAAATGGAATGATAAAACCTTGGTATAGTAAAAAATTAAGTGTCATGAAAACAGAATCACAGAGTAAATATTGCAATGTGTAGAAACGAAGCATTGTCTACGTCTGTATTGATCAATAAGTAATATTTCATTACTTTTGTAACATTAACGTAAAGGAATCTACCTTTGCCTTCAAGCTTGCCGAAAAGGGATTTTTTAAAATTATGTTATAGATAATTGAAAAGTAAGTATTAAAACAAGCAGAAAATCCTATTTTAAGTAATTATTTCTTACTGATTTATGAATTATTCATATATATATCTTTAATTATATATATTTTTAATTACATGTAAAAAGAATTTGCATGTATTAATTGATTTGGATCTCTAACTTGAACGGTTTAAGTTAACATATATATTTGTATCAAATACTATACTTAAATAAATTTAAATTTAAAAAAATCTGATTTAAATAAAAAAAATCCGATTTTTTTATTTTTAAAAAAAATCATGATTTTATCAACCCTGGTTTGGAGTAATTTATAACTTAGAAAGTCTTAGCAAAAAAAATTGAATATAATTATTCTTCAAAATGATCGCGAATTATTTCAAAACACGCATTTAGTATAGTATGTGTTTTAATATAAAAAATAAATGATTATTTAAGGTAAAATGATTTTTTTATATGTAGATCATTAGGTATTTAAGTTATATTTGGGAATCTGTAAACATTTGTTAATAAAAGTCCACATTCAATAAACGAAACTCCGTATTTCTCAATAGCAGACTCAAGGAGAGAGTGGCCGTTATCCCCCAAAATGGCGGACGATTGAACGTGTCGCTACTTAAGAGACGTATTCAGGGCTTTAGTATAGCCCTCTGGACACAGCGCTATGAATACAGATTTCTTAAAAAGTTAGATCAACAATAAAATCAAACCTTAACACAAGCAAAAAAATCCACAAGAACGCTCCATACCATGTCAACTAAGTCAAAAACACTTTCTCAAAAACTGTGGTATATGCCAAAAACCATCATCATCCTCTTCACATCAACAGAGGGGTCCTTAGATGATAGACCCATCAGATCTGGTAGTCAAATCAATTTTATGCATAACTTGATCTTCATGGTTCCCTCATGGTCCTTCATGACTCCTCTTTGAACTTCAAAATTTGATAGAGATTTGACTCGTACTGATTTAGAAGCCTTACACCAGTTCATTGTGTTACGCGCCTCCCTAGTTTTCTGTAATCTCACATAATATTTGATCTTTAATCTGAAAAGACAAACGATTAAACTTCGACTAATCCAATCAGAAACGGCCCGAAGTACTTTACCAACCGGGCAAGGCAACAATATGGCGCCACTCCTTCTAATCAACGTATTTTTTTAAAATTCTATGATGTCTGCATTCTAAGTGTCAAACAAACTTTTACTTATAAATATGCATGTTTTACTTACAAATGCAGCTTAATAATATTATGGTGAGAATTTTTAAACTTCAGGCATGTTTAAGCTTATATAGTGGCCTTTTGAAACTAAAATAATATAATTAACAAATTTAAAAAATTTATGATTTTATTTCTCAACTCTATTAAATTATTTTTTTACTTCACGCTCCCGATTTGGCGCCACCTCGGATTTTGGCTCCACGAGCAATTGCCCGGTTTGCTCGGGCCGCCTCTGAATCCAATGCTTGCTGAATTGAAATATGTTTATAAAATGATATAAGGATAGTAAGTAGAATAATTCAATATTGAAGTTTTTCTCTCCCTCATTTCTGATAATGGGTTCACCACCCCGCGTTTGGCGGCGCATGCGCCTTAGGGGCGAGAATGAGTACGTTGGGCGAGCGTAAGGTAAGCGTTGGATGTTAAGTGTAAATATGTAAATATTATGTTGCCATGTTATTAAACATATTTAAAAGCCTATAATCAGCCTACTTATTTTCTGCATCCTGGAGTTTCTACGGTGGCGATAAGTATTAAGTGTACGCCACATACGCATTATCTTTGAGAATTTTTGTTTCCTGATTCAATACAAAATTCAGTGTTCCACCACAAGAAAGCAAAACCTGAAGCTAAAAGAGCGATTATATATTTTTATGAATTCAATTTTATTACAGGAATAGCAGTGTTTAAAAATGGACAACGTATAAAAACATTTAATCATTACTTAATTCTGAAATTAAACCTTAGCTGCAAATACCACAAAACTAAATAAATTTCAAAAAGTAATGAAAACATGCTTTAAAAAGAAACCTATTCAATATGTAAAAAATAAGCTGAATCTTTATATCTTTTTTTTTTTTTTATCAAGATTCGAAGAATTGAACGATCCGATATCTTCGTTATCGAATCGTTATGTTTCGAGAGACACATTTTTTAAAAATTATAAAATGATGTAAAAATAATTTTTTTGCTATAATATTTTCTGGAGAAGTCGCAGACGAATGTCAAAAATTAGCTTAATTTTTTTTAGATAATTAAAATTCTAGTTAAAATTTTTTTTAAATCCCAAGACGTACACATTCCCATCGTCCAAAGTATATTTGTGCCAAATTTGATAGCTCTTAGTCCATCTGTCCGCCCTGTAGAGCGCCAACACGCTATTAGGTAACACTCCCGATGCGTATCCCGGTATATAAGCGGGTGTATTTGTTTTCTGCTGCATTCCGCGATTTCGGGAATGTAATAGAAAACTAGTTTCTACTATATTACACAGGTTTTGCATATATAAAGTTATAGCTTTTAATTTCAGTATAATATCAAATGCTTCATATGAATATCAATTAACCTCATAGCAAAAGTATTTGAGCTTATTTTCAAGCGTTGCATCTAAGAAGATATTAAAGAAGTCATCAATTCAAAGGTAAGAAGCAGTGGCGTAGCAAGGTCTGGTGGCACCCGGTGAGGAGTTTAAACTTGTCACTCCCAAGTCCACCAAAATATAAAATGAAATTTATTGAGAAAGCAGTTTTTTTATTCAATTGATTAAGTGAAGAGGGAATAATGTTAATTATTTGTAAACAATTTTTTATGAATAAAAAAAAGTAAAATCTCTTTTTATTAATAAGCCAATTTAATGTAACAATGTAAGAAATCTTTTTTCATATTGATCGTACTTAGGGCATAACTTTATTATTATTATAATGCAATTTAATGAAAGCTCAATTGCAGTGGTGGCTCGTCCATTTTTGCTGCAGAGCTACAGCATCCCGTGAAATTATTTTTAAAGTTCGTTTTTCAGTTTTTTTTATATAAAAATCCTATTATATTATTTTTTCTCATTGAAAAGTTCCACCAGCAAGTGATAATGGAGGAAAAGAAAAGCAAAAACGAAGAAAGAAAGCAGGAAATACATCAGTAAGCAGGAGAAACACAAGTCGGAGCTGATCGGGCAACAGCCCCTCGCGAGCATCGAAATTCGCTCCCTGCGCGACACTTCAGAAGCGAATGTCTTTCTTCCCATTGAGTTTGGCGGTGGCTTGGGCTGCATTCAATGCAGCCTTTGGCGCAATCCAAATGTGTGTTGCTCTTTTTTTCTTTTCCCTCCCTCCCGCGGATAGCCTTCGCTTTCTTGATTTTTTTTTCGCTTATTTCTCGTTCGCCGTTATTAGGTTTTGGTTCCGTTTTCACGAGGCCCGACGGAAACTCATCTACTTTAATAAGCAGTCGTTCTCTTTTATTAGAAATCGCTCGTGGAAAAAAGATGCGTTGATAATTTTCTAAAATGCAATTAAGGTAATTACAATTAAAATTTTGGGGCTATTTAGAAGTAAAACTGTTTTGTAAGTTTCTGTTTTCAATACATTATTTTGAGGTGTGTTTTTTGCAGCACTGTTTGTTTCTGAGTTGATGAGTCGCCACTGCTCAATGTTTACAAGTTCCGTTCTCTAGTCTCTAATCCAACAAACTGTACTTTAACATGATACTTAGAATCTCTTCTTACTAACTTTTTGTTCCGCAAATTTTGAAATTGTGTCATGAAAATCGATACTTTCAGCTACACTATTTTTAATTGACAAAATAGCTAAGCTAGAGAGTCGTGCTTGGTTCGTAGCGCATCTGAGATAATTCTTAATTAGTATGAGTTTCGAAAAACTCTTTTCACATGATGCAACAGAAACACATAAAGTTAAGAAAAATCTTAATGCTAAAGTGAGATTGGGGGAACAGAGTAAAAAAGTTCATATTCAACCGCAAACTCTAAGAATCTTAAGGAAGTCCAAACAAGAGACTCTTCTTTTGGAACTCTGACGGCTTTTAGAAATCTTAGGCATGGAATTTCTGTAAGGATACCATCTGCATAAAGCTCACTGTAATTTTCAACCAAACTTTGTAAATTTACTTTCCGAGGTTTAGATCAGATTGCTGGACTCTAAGACTACAAACCAATCTGATACACATTCCATACTTTCGCAACGGGTATCGATTTCTTATTGAAAGCTGTCAATGCACTCTAACATTGACTTCTTCAGTTCTTGTTCCAAAGTCAAAGGCTCGTCTGCAGTCCTCTCTCCGGGCATAATTTTCTTCCTCCTGACAATTCTTCGTTTTACTGCAGGAATGCCCATCCTTCCACATGTGTCTTTTGGAAATTGCCATGCTTCCTCAACAAGGTAATTTATTTTGTATTTTAAAGAGACCTTTAGACTTCTCATCTTGATAACAGACTCCTCGAAACTTATTCCAAGAATCTGCAAATACTTTTGAACATGGTTGACTTCTTTTAAGACATTATTTCATAAACACAACCAGCGGGAGTGTTCTCCCCTAAACTTTCCCGTATACTTCTCGACAAAGGTGCAGTTTCCCCTTCCCCCACGCGGATAAAAAAATTCGAACCTATTGTAACCCAGGATTCAGTGACTATCAGAAAATATTTAGGTAAAGAATCAAATTCAAAGAGATGCGTTCCTATTAAATGCGTACCGATTTCCCACTCTTACCGGCTCAAGGACAAAATGACGTAACCCTTCCGCGTGCACAGGGATTGCTACCACAAATTTCTACCAGTACGCATGAGCATGGAGATAAAGAATTTGTTTCAAAAGTAAACAAGTGTGCGATTATATAGACCGACAGACAATCAACCCGTTGACGGATTTGGTCCAAAATTTTATACGGACCTACATTCATGACGATAAAACTGTGTACCAAATTTTATCCATCTAGCTATTCAAGTTTTTGAGTTATAGTGTTCGCATGACCGCGGACGGACAGACAGGCATACTTCCCGCTGACGGATTTTGTCCAAAATTTGATAGAAACCTACAAATTATGTTTAAAGATCAAATACCAAATTTCATCCCTTTATCTCTAATAGTTTTCGAGTTATCGTGTTCACAGACAGACACACACACAGACAGACATAATTCCAAAATTGCGTTTTTCGGACTCAGGGAGGTCTAAAACGTGGAGATTTCTCAAAATCTCGAGTTCGAATTTTTTGACGATTACAATACTTTCTCTTTGTATACTTCGTATACGAGAAAGTAAAAAGCACAAAATCAAAAAATCACACATTGCAGACATCACAGTTTGAGTTGCTCCTCTGGTTTCGATCGTTTCCGAAGCATCACACAGTTCTTAAATCACTTAAACACAGACTTAACAGCTTCGTAGTGAGTGCTCCATCTTGTTTCTGAAAGTTGCTTAGCTGTAACTTCAATATTTGTCAGAAGGATCGTCCATCTGTGCATAGAACCTGAGAAAAATACGTACAAACTTTCTAAGATCGCAAAAAAGTCACACATAATCGAACTGTTACAAAAGAGTGTACTCCAAACTTATTGAGAGAGTTCTTTGAACAGGATACAAAAAATGCTTTAGGATTAAGTTGAAAAATCCTTGCTTGAACTTCTGAATGCACTCTAACAATTGACTTCGGGCGATGATATTTGTGGCAGGGATGAGACAATGAATCACAGGACCGGCTGTTTGTTTACTTGAGCACCAGCATAGTTCAAAAGAAGCTAGACAGAACACCCCAAACACACCACACAATAATACTAAATCATTACAGCATCACATCGTTCACCCGCAATTTCCTGCATTTAAAAATTGTTAAGTCCATGTAAATTATTTGACATGTTATTTTATGTAACAAAAAGGCGCATTAATACAAAACCGACAATTTTTCGTCACCCCTCAGAGCTGGTACCCGGTGCGGACAGCATCACCCACCTCACCGTCTTCCTACGACGCTGGTAAGGAATCTACCTTATCACTCTCCAAGCCATTTCGGACCAACCATAGACAAATACTCTAGTCTATACTTATAAAACCCAATGTTTGTGTGCGTGTGTGCCTGCGTGCGATGTCCAGACGAATTTATCGCACTTACAAACTTGAAATTTGGCACACAGGTAGTATTAACGGTGACTCAATGCACCTCGAAGCCGGAATTTTAAAATTTAACATAGAAAATTTTTTATTTATTGTTTTGTGTTGGTTTGGGTGCTTTTCGCACATTTTTGGCCGATCCACGAGAAATAATGATCGGGAAAAAACAATCGATGCACCATCAAATAGAGCAAACAATTATCGTTTTAATGACGCTTGTTTTGAAAGTCTAACGTAACTTCCTGAATTTTGAGAAATTTTTAAATAATAGTCAGTTTTCGAATGAAATTTTAAGATTTCAAAATCAAATGACTCCATCTCACGTTTTAATTTCCTTATATTTTTGAAAAGTTTCGAGCTAATAAATAAAACGATTCTCCTTCATTTAAAACAGGAACGGTTAAAATACCAATTTAAGTCGATTTTTAATTAATTTTTTAGTTGATGGGGTCAGAGAAATTTTTCAGAAGGAATCGGAATACGGAAATCCCGTTCAATCCAAGTGTGCGCCATCTGGCGGGAAAAATTAGAGCTTTGGGCTTTATTTGCATCCTGCCATGAATGAGGTTAGGTACGGGAATATGATGAATTACTTTTATTGCTTTAGTTTGAATGACTTATTAAACCGTTTAAGCAGGTTTAGGCAAATGGTTTTTTTCTCCTTTTGGTTATTTTTTCTTTGTGCGCGTCTGTCTGTTATGTTCTGATCAATTTCGCCTTACACTTCAAGCTCATGATAGACAATTTTTTAATCTGGGGGGCGGGATCGCGTTCTGATTTATATTTTTTATACTTTTGATTTGTTTGTAAAATTTATTAAAAAACACATGTTGTTTAAGTTGCTTCTTGCTGTTTATTAATGATTTTCACGTTGCAGTTTTTAATATAGTTTTGGATTAACGTACTCTGTACTGTTTTCCTACAGCTCAAATGTCATAATCGCGAAGCAAAATAAGCGGGAAAATCAATAATGTTCTATCTTCTGTTTTGATTTTGTTTTCAAAACTATTTCGTGTCATTGTGGGCGGTTTTTTTTTAATTTGTTGAAGTCCCGATTCCACGGGCAACGCCGTGTGGGTACTGCTAGTCATATATATACTGGAAATATTTGGATAGAATCAGATATGGAATCTGCAATTCTTTGCCCACAAAACCAAGACTCTCGTACAAAGACATGAATATCTTTTCTTTTTGTATCAATCATCCTTAGATTTTACAATTGTATCATCAAAACATTCTTGTCTCCCCCAGATAGCAATTTTAGTTTGCAGCAAAGTTGCAGCAATCTTGCTCTGAAAAATCTGCAAGCTTGCAACAAATTTGAATGACAAGAATGCAAGCTTAAAACAAGCTTGCAGAACGTTAACGTCAGCTTCGAAATCACCACGCGACGAATTTGCAGCAAGCCTGTCACGTCAAACTCATTGCAAACTATAGCAAAAACAAAGCACGAACACAACCTCAGATTGGAACTCGCGACCTATCGCTTGCTAACCTGACGCTCTAAGTCACTCAGCCAGATAGACTCCGAGAGGGGAAGATAGATTGTGCTAATAGATCGCGAATGCGATTTATTTTAAACTCTTTTTCTTGATTTCATTAATTTTTTAAATTTTGTTTTGAGAACATGATTTGAAATCAAAGAGAGAGCGATTTTCGCTAATAACTACGTTTTGCTAGTAGAATAAATTATGAAATTAGGGTGCAAAAGTAATTACTTTTAAAATGGGACAAAATGTAAGTTATTATTTTTCAACAAACATTGACTGTTTTTTAGGTTTAATATAGTTTATAAACGTTAAAATTTCAACATTAAGCAAAAAGGCGATATAGTTTTCTTTAAAGTACGAGTTCTAGTAAAAAGATGGAAAATGTTTTCAGTTTTTTTTTATAAGAAAGTTTTTTCACAAATTATCATTGATTTATTGAATTAATAAAAAGAAGGACGGTCTAGGAGATGCTATTAAAAATCGGATGTTTTTTTTAAAACAGAGACAAAGATAATTATCTCTTTGTGCCATCTTTGCATCACGCTTGTTTTGCAAATTTGCTGCAAGCTTGCAATGCAAGCGAGGTGGCGCTATTTGTCATGGCGAAATTATAGCAAATGGGTTTTGCAAGAAAGGGTGGCGCTAGTTGTCACGGTGAACTTGCCACAAGTTCGCTTCAAGTTTGACGCGTCAAATTTGCTATGACAAGGCAATATCAAGTCAAAATCAAACTTGCTGCAAACTTACGAGCTATCTGGGAATATTAGGAAAATAGATTTTGACAACGCAGAGGTAGTTCCCCCATCCTATTAATTAATTAAAATTTATTCATTCTCTTATCATACCCTTGTCTGACTCCTAACTTAAAGTAATTAATTAATTAAAGTAACTATTTATATTGATCATAATCTAGTAAAAAAACTGGTTATCTACTTCAATTTTTTGTTGCTAGATGGCACCACATTAAAGTTTTTCGCATGAAAATGATGTGGGGTAAAAATACCCATGGACAAGATCCATATCTACTTTGGGAAGTATTGCAAAAAATTTTGACGATTCTCCTATCTGATCTTGATATAAATACTCATGTGTTAAATTATTTGTGGTTTCATAATCAGGCCTCTATTATTTTGTCCAGGACAGAAATTCTGAATTTATGGTCGGAATTATATGTGCTAGGGACAAGCCTCTACAAGTGTAAACATGAAGCCGGCGTTTTACGGTTATGGAAACTTTAACCGCGAAATTGTTCATTTCGGAAAAAAAATTTCTTTCCAGATTTATTCTTTTATTGAAAAATGGCATAAATCTTTTATTTTTGAATTTTTATTCTTTTTATTTGATAACGAATGCCATCTGTATCTTTCTCGTAATTATATATTTTTGTTTTCTATCTGAAGAAGTTTTTGTATATTGCTAAAATCTACATTCATGTTAGACATGGATTATGTACATCATGAACTACAACGACTTTGTGAGCTTGTTCACAAAGATATGGCGAGTAAATCGCTCACAGAGGCTGAAATTGAATGGACTAGTAGAGTGGAAACTTTATTATTGTATGCCTTATTTAATCTGAAACCTGTAGGTAAGTGTCTTGTAGTTAAGTTTTAAGCAGTTACTGTTCATTGAGTTTTATTCCTATAAAATATGTGTGAAGTGAATGAACTGTCCATCTTGTTTAAAACAGCCGGCATGATCATTTTCAAGTTCATTCATTGGATGTAAGATATCTGCGCAGATATAGTAATCATAATATGTTATTCATAATTCTTTTGTCTATAGGAAAATTATCAATTTCGTTTCTTTAATTATCATTTCTTGATCTAGGAACGAAAATAGGTTTAACACGAACATATTCATTTTCTATTATCAAGGACATTTGATGCATTGCATGAATCTGTGCATTTGGAATTAGATGTGTTCCTTAACTACACATTTTGCATTGAATAAATATGATGGTTTGTCTTTTGTATGCTGTAAAAGGGAATTAGGGAAAAATAAGTTTTTCTGTTTTTAAAAAAGTTATGCTGATGATTTTCCTTGGTTTGCTTTCATATTGAATAGAATTTCTTTATATTCAAATTTGGGGAGATACTTTTTCAGTGATACATTTTTGGATAGTTATAAAAATTTTATGTTCATCAATGCATAGGCCATGAAATCATTTAATATAAAACAAAATGAATGAAATTTGGAATTGTAATGCTATTGGTGAGATTAGACTTCTTTTATTTCAGAAACATTTGGATGAAATAATATAGCGTTTATATGTTATTAATAGTTAAATTATTCTTGTTTTACTGCTTTAATTATTAGCTGAATTGTAAACATGTTGTGAAATCTGCTCAAAGCCTGTTTAGGAGCAAATTTAAACCAATGGCGAATCCAGGATTTGGGTTGGGAGGTCATAAAAATTTTGTATCACTGCACAGTGGTGAAATATGCGAGAAAGTTGGCCAAAATTGTTAAATATTAAAGTTATATAATTATTTATGTTAAGAACTTTAGGATATGTTGGGTAGACATAAAAATTTAGAAATTCTCAATTAATGAAGAGATTCAAAGACCATTGAACAGTTCTTACACTATAATCATTAGAAAAATAAATAAAATAGCAGCAGTTGACTTCCGTGCCCATGCAGTATTTCCTTCATTCATGGTTCAGCGTGTCAACTATGAGACCTATTTGCAATTTAAATTTATCTTGGATTCTTTTTAGGTAGATTCCTTATAGGAACTCTACCTATTTTTAACATTTCAACAATATTTTTTATCCCCCCCCCTTCCCGCGTTTGCCATTTGCATAACGTAAGTCTATACGGAAAATATAATAAGCACTATCTAGCGTTTACAGTCAAATCTGTAGATGGTTTTTAATGATTGCTTTAAAAAAACGGTTGGTATCTATAAGTTGGAACACACATGATTTCGTCGCCAATTTGGTTACCTGAGAAATCAAATGGATTAGTTCCATTGGCAACCCATCGGCTAGATTGCTTATGTCATGGCAAGCATTTCGCATATTTGAGTTGTTTACATACGACACGGATTTTTAAATAACTTGAAATATTTATTAAATATTTAATTAAATAATAAAATATATTTTAATTAGGATGATTTAAATTAGTAAAAAATGACAAATAGAACTTGGGTTTATTTGATTATATATTTTTCCGATCATAATAATCGAGAGATTTTTTCTTTGCCTTATAATAAAAATCGTTTGCATGGAAATTTTGAAGTTGCTTGGTCATATTTTGGAATTCATCGTTTGAAATGCTGTCTTCACCTGTGCAATGGTTTTCTTGATGCGCCGCATTGTTCATTTTTCTTTTTCATATATTAAGAGCGTTTCCTCCCGAGTGCAAATATTCGAACTGAGTAAGTCTTAAGTTTTTACTATTACTTGTAACTACTTTACTATTTTTTCACTATTACTTGTATAACTTTGAAGAACATTTGCGCTACTAAGGGCAAATGTTCTGCTGCTTCATTAGAGTAATTAAAAGAAGCTGATTCCATTCATTCACTAAGCTAGCGAAGCTACTAGGATCCCGCTTTGCTGAAAGCGAAGCCGCTGATGTTTTTTTAAGTTAAAAAAATTTGCCCGGTGCCGATTTCAGATGCCGCAGGCATCACGATCGCAATTTTTCCTCCTTCATTAGAATAAATAAATATAATACAAATAATTAAAAGTAACATATTCCTTACATTCAATGAGCTAGGAAAGCTAGTAGTTCTGTAGAAATTCTACATTTAAAACAGGATATAGTGTAGTGACAAACCACAAATGCAATGGGTTCGAAAAAAGATTAAACTTTTAACTGTAACCGATGCACATTTGTTTACCATTAGCACCCATCGTGCTTTGGCGATTTGGTACCGTTTTAATAAGAGTGTGTTCCAACTTATAGATTTCAACCAGAAAAATTTTAAGTTATGTTTAAAGTGTTTGCTTGTGGTTCGACGCAAATTACATCTTTGATTCGTTGAGTATTTGTAATAGCGTTTGCTGTTATGACTAATTAAAGAAAAATTCACCGATTTTCATGTCTGTTGGTTTCAAATCAGTTATCTAGTTTGTCACATATACAACTTTGTGTTTCTGAATTTGTTTCGATTACTGAATAAACTGGAGGCGTACTGGTCTACAATATCGAGAAGACGGTCATGGATGATCCACAATCCAGTATGCTGTTGTTCATCTCTATTCCGCAAAACATTAACTGGAACGGGTTAGCTATCGGTATATAAAACCAAGCAAAATTTGGAAGAAAATGTTTTTTTCTGGACAATTTTGTTCGCAGAAGAATTCTTTTTATAAAACATATCAATTCTCGTCAAGTAATTGATCGTGATGCAACCGAATTTTTCCCTAGAAGAACATAATTATAAAAATTTGTATAGTTACTAATGTAATAAAAGAACAAAAAAATTTAAAGTAGCAAAAAGTAGCACGAAAATTTGTTTCAAATAGAAAGCTACTAATATAAGCTCTGTGCAAAATTATTTATAATGCTGGAATTCCTTGGAATCCCACACTTTTTCTTTCAATGATTCTATTAGAACACATAAAAAAATTCTTTTGAAATTAAAAGACGAGTTTTTATTAAAAAAAAAAACTTTGTTTCCTCTCAATTGGAGATAAAAAGTTAGCATGTACTTTACTGATTAGTTTCCATATTGAAAACAAGCCACTATATGAAATCAAACAAAAATATAATATAGAAAACTTTGATGTGAATGTTAGAAACACTTACAACTTTGAAAAGAATTCAGAAGTTTGTCGAAGTGCCATGGCAGCTTTGCATGTCATTAACATGTCAAAAAGTACACAAAAAGTAACACAATATATTAGACTATTAATATGATTATGTTTTATTGCTTTGCCAATAAGTTTTTAAAAACCCTTTTTGGCATATTTCACCACTGTGTGCCGTGAAGAATTCAAACCTCATGGCTTATGTGAACCAAAACATTTTAACTTTACAGACTTGACTCATCTGACAATAAGAATCATAAAGAACAATACAATACTTTCGATTATTTAATACAAAGTACAATGAAATAACTAGCCAGAAAATGTCTTTGACCACGTCAATGCTACAAGTACGAGTGGAATGAATACAGAAGTAGGAAAATTTTTAAGCCTGTCAAGCCAGAAAGCAAGGTTGTCACTTTAAAAAAAAAGTGGGAGTTAGAAAGAAACAGCTATAGTGATTTTAAATAAAATCAAGAATTCTGACTTTGCTCGGGGGGGGGGGGGGCGGCAGCCCAATGGATTCGCTACCGATTTAAACTGAAGTTATAGTTAAAAGTATGGTAGTGTTGTTAACCAGTATTATCCATATATATATTATGCTCGTTGTTTGAATTGTTCATTGATTAATCAGTTTACTTTAGACTTTTAAGGGAATTCATTTGATTTCTATAAATATTGAATGAGGATGGCGACCTCCCAAATTAACCCCTTAACTGCTGACGAAATCTTGCACAATTCGCTCCCCAATGCCACTTGATTGTACATGGTACAACTTTTTTGTTGTCCTTACCGTTGCATCTCTCTCCCATATTCGAGACATGGGCATATCCCAGGCAAATGGTTCTGAATCTCTTTTCCCCCCCTTCGATACCCCTTGATTAATCCTTTTTTAGTACCCCCTTACTTTCATATCCCTCCCCCTCTCAACCATCCCCAGCGCAAAGCATCATATTCCGACGTTTCTGATCCTGAAGATGACGGAAAATAGTCATCTAAATCACTCTCATCACTGTCAGACATTTTCGTAAAAAGATCTTCTATTTTGGACAATAAACGAAAACGGAAGCAAAAGAATAAAAAAAGCACGACCTACTCAAACAGAAGCAAAAGCTGCACAGCTATGACTTTCACCGTTTCAGAAACATCCCCTTTACCAATACCCTACCCCTCTTCTCTAAAATAAGAAAATCCGTTTCAAACATTGTCAAGGTCATTTGATGGCATTCCAAGGCCGTGGGAGCAGTTTTCTTTATAGCAGCGCAATGCAAAGGATCGTACTTCGGAAAGGCGTATATATACGCCGGCGGCAGTTAAGGGGTTAATAAATATGTTAATAAATTATATAATTTCATTCTGTGTGTATATGCAATAACAATAATACATATTTGGTTCTTTTTTTTGTGGTAGCACAGTTTTTGGCACTCCATTCTGTTTAGTCTCGGTTATCAGTTTTCGATCATTCAATCAGTTATTCATTAACAGTTTTTATTTAATGAAAAGTACATAAAAAACAGAGAACAGAAATTGAATGTATAGGATGCAATTTATTAATATAGTGCAGCCATCAAATTTGGATTTTTTTTACACGATAACTCGCCATATTAGGCATAAGTTTTAACATTTATTTATTTAAAAGAAAGCACACTATGAATTTGCTTGAAAATGATGTTTTCCCATTTTCTCCAATGGTGGAACCAACCATCTGTAGTAACACATTCTTTTGGACACATTTTTTCTTCCAAATCATCTGCTTTTTGGTGCATTAGTGTGCCTTTGTTTGGAGCATCATATTCTCGTACATTTGTAAACCAAAGTTTTAGAGGTTAACCTGAAGTTCAGTGCGTTCTTACTTTGTTTCCCTTAAGCTTGCCAATTGTTTGTTGCAAGAGAGAGTGCCAGAACATTTGTTTTGGATGAGAGTTGAAAACTTTTTCGACGTCATTTGCGCATGCGCTGACAGTGATTTGTTTACCGGTCTACGGCGCATGCACTGTCTCATTTCCATTGGTCGACTGTCTGTTCTCTTCGATTTGATTGGACAGCATACGAATTTGAATAATACTTCATTTGGAATTTTTGATTTTTTACCAAATAATTTTGTTCAATAACCGTTCTCTTCTAAAAGATTTTAATTCATCGAATTTGTTGATTCTCTTTCTCTGTGTTGCTGATTATAGCTTCCAAATATCAAGCAAGGAATGTTTCTTCTAGAAACAATGGTTCCCTTGCTATGTTTTATCGTCTTCTAACGTCTTGTTTCTCCTGCGTTTGTGCTTTCCCTGTGTTTTTCGTTTCTGAATGAAAAAGTGAAGCTACGATGGTCCCACTTTGCTGAAAGCGAATCCTCTGACGTTTTTTCAAGTTAAAAGAATTTGCCCGGTACACACTAGCAATGCCGAAGGCATTGCATGCTCAATCTCTCGTTTTGAGATGCCATAGGCATCGAATGCACAGGAGACCTGTAAAAAACTCACTGCACATCCTAAACAGTGTTTGGTGACAGCAAATAAAATTGGCGAGACAATAATTTGCACAAACTCCAGGTTTATCGTTTTAGGGCTTTTCCCATCTTTGCCGCATCTGTTTCGCTTAAAATTGGTTCTCATCGTTTTCATTTCCTTTTTGTTGCCTCAATAGGTCTTCATGATTTTTCAAAATTTTACAAAGAACAGGCTGTGAAATTTTCAACTGCACCACAGCTTTGTGTTGACTAATTTTAGGTAAACTTTCTTACCTGTTTAGAATTTCAATTTTATCACTCAAGTCAGTTCATTTTTTATCCATTTTGTGTTCGTAATCAAATTGCATGCAACTGTGGTTTATGGCTGTTCAACAGATTTCAAGCCAGACTTAGCAGTGTAGCTGTCCCTTTAAACCAGTTCAGACAAAAGATATGAATTCCCATCCATGCCTGCTAAATGCACAACTTTCCCACTCTTTCCCTCCACGACGCTCTTCCGATCTCGTATGACATTGCTTGGAAGGCTGTGTGGTGACAATGGGAAAAATGGCCCCCAGATGTTTCCTTCCATGGAGCCTTTCAAATGGAGCTAGAAATTCCACAAACGTCAATCGTTCACACTGGTTGAAAATTAAGGATCAGTCAATTCTCTACTTCAAAACTGATAACATTAAATGATGTAGTGTTCACACTAAATGAATATTTTTGTTTACATTTGAATATGTCAGTTTGGAAATAGAGGTTTTTGATAATATAAAGCGAATGATAACATTAACTGCTATCACATTTAGCGGCGTATGCTAAATCTTGTAAGTCCTTTAAATAAATCAATCATAGCACCCACTTTATTCCCCCACCTTGTTTTATCAATTTTGTATATTAATTTAAGCTGAATTGCTATTTATGTTTTAAAAATACTTATAATTGTTTGACACATATCAATATCATAGAGAAAACTATGGTTAATGTGGAGTCTACGGTGCCCACCTGCTTCGTTCCTCTTAGGATCGTCAACTCTTTGCCGCCAAGAATGGAGATGAGAGAACATTTGTTTTGGTTGTGCAATGATTTTTTTAATGAGTAGCATGCACAAAAATTGATCTTTTCATCAGTGTTTTGAGCATCACACTATATTGCTCCTTGTTTTGATTGGACTGTTTTGTTCATCTCTTTGATATGATTGGTCGATTCATTCGAATTTGAATAAAACTTCGTTTGGAATTCTTCGGTTTGAATATCGGTTCAGTACTGTGTATGTTATTCTGTGTGTTTCGTTTCTCAATGAATGAGTGAAGATACGAGTATTCCGCTATGCTGAAAGCAAAGCCACTGATGTTTTTTTAAGTTAAAAAATTTGCCTGGTATACACTTGAAATTGCGTGGTCAATCTCTCCTTTTCAGATGATGCATGCACAAGAGAGTAATAAAAAGCGTACTGCACATCCAAAACAGTACTTGGCGACGGCAAATGCGGCAAAATTGTGCCAAGAAAAATTGGCGAGAAGCAGGCCAGCACCGTAGACTCCAGGCCCAGTGGCAGAATACTTTTCAACAGTCTGCAACGGAAGTTGGGTCTCTTAAAAATAGTCTGCAGAATAGTGCGGGACTATAAATATTTTGCTTTCTTTTTTTAAATACTTATCTCAGTTTACAACTATTAAAATACGACAAATATAAATTAAAAACCATATAACATCTTTATTATTTGTATAATATAATTTTATAAATTAATAAACAAAATCATAAGATTAATCTTTTCTTTGGGAAGATAATTAATAATAATGAAGTATCAAGTTGTTTCAGAAGTAATATTAAGCATGCTATACAAATACCCATGCAGAAAATTATATTTGGATACTTTTCCGTTTTAGACATAGCACTTGGTGTCTTTCTGTTTTGGTGATTTTTTCGAAGTACGTCAAAGAATGTCTTTCTTGTATGTTTTTAATTTAAAATGCAATAAATAATTGCTTTTTTTATGAAACAAAAACTTTGAAACTTATTAGCACATTTATCTGATTTATCATTAATTTCTGTAGCAATTCTGTGCCACTGGGATTGGGCGACTCGAGGGATTCCGGAATTTCACTGGTAATTTTGGTAGTGTCCGTCTGTTCTGAAATAATTTCTTCTTCCTCATTTTCCAAAAGATCGGGCTTAGAACGTTTAAAATTGGGGCAATCTTGGCTTGAACTCTGTTCCTCGTTTTGATCTATTTCGGAATGTGTTCTTTTTTCGCTCCCGTTTTCAAAAAAAATGATTGAATTGCAGGCGTAGAGATTGATCAAAACTTCGGAGGTTTATTTGCTAGTGTAAACAATGCTGCTTTAAGTTTTTTCGTAATAATGTAGCATCCCAGTGGCAGAATACTTTTCAATAGTCTGCAACGGAGGTTGGGTCTCTTAAAAATAGTCTGCAGAATAGTGCGCGACTATAAAATATTTTGCTTTCTTTTTTGAAATATTTATATCAACCTACAACTATTAAAATATGACAAACATAAATTAAAAACCATATAGCATCTTTATTATTTGTATAATATAATTGTATAAATTAATAAACAAAAGCATATGAAGATTAATCTTTTCTTTGGGCAGATAATTAACAATAATGAAGCATCAAGTTGTTTCAGAAGTAATATTAATCGTACTATACAAATACCTATGCAGAAAATTATATTTAGGTACTTTTCCGTTTTAAACACAGCACTTTTGGTGTCTTTCTGTTTTGGTGAAGTTTTCAAAACAATACATCACTAGCTCATATAAATGAAATATTCTTCAATATGTTAGATATTATTTAAAAATTTTTTGCCTTCTGTTTATTGTAAAAAAAAAATTAAGTATGCCAAAAAATGTCTTTCTTGTATGTTTTTAATTTAAAATGCAATAAATAATTGCTTTTTTTACGAAACAAAAAACTTAGAAACTTTTTAGCACATTTATCCTGATATGCATTTTAATGGTTTGCATGCAAACTGATAAATTGTTCTGCAATTATACATATATAAGATTTCATAGTATCATTGTTTATTATTTAAAACAAGGAAGAACAGAGCTGTCTTCCTCTAAAATTTTTGATACAACTTTTGATTTTATGGAATTTTGCATTTGCACATATGTAGATACATTTTGAAAGTGTGTATAATAATGAATTCCATATTTCTTAACTAATGCTTAGTGCGTTTAAAATTGGGGCAATCTTGGCTTGAACTCTGTTCCTCGTCTTTATCAATTTCAGAATTTGTTCTTTTTTCGCTCCCGTTTTTAAAAAAATGATTGATTTGCAGCCGTACAGATCGATCGAAACTTTGGAGGTTTATTTTCAGGCTGGCGTAAATAATGCTGCTTTAAGTTTTTTCGTAATCATGTAGCATCGCAATCAAAACAACGAATTTTATCTATATACGCAGCCATCTCAAAGTAAAAACCACGTGTTATTTCCAGAAGCCAAAGGTTCCGTGCCAGAAACGTATCGGAATGAAACGCGTAGAAAACATTGGCCGTGACCAATACCGATATGGGGCAGTTAGCGTACTTCAAGGTCAAATCGCAGTCACTAGGTCAGCTAGG
>BGPR01015814.1:0-35927 GCA_013235015.1 Araneus ventricosus | reverse complement strand
TAAGTATGTTTCACATCTCCTCCTAAACCACTAGACCGATTTCAACCGAACTTTGCATACTAATTATTTAAGACAAGATTTTTTTATTGTCAACCTTTCAGAGTGCACAATTAATTACGCAAGCAATTAATTAGAAATTAACTGAAACCGTTTTCCCACATTAACTTTGGAGCAAATTATCCCACAAGAAATATTTGTATATCATCATAAAATTCAATATTTCACTTTTCAATAATACCAATTTCATTTCTGTACAATTTTTCCTTTAATTTGTATTATTTTTTTAAAATTTAATTAATTAAATGATTGAATACATACAGACAATTTTGAAATAAGGAAATTCATAGATTCTTCATTGTTAGGCAACGATGAGACTTGGAATTGCCTTTATTTTTTTAGATATTTCTGTTTATTTTTGTAAATATTTCTTCATGTTTATGTTGTTTAAACTGTTTATTATTTTTGCAGTAAAAACTGCAAGAAACTAAAAAACAGTTAATGCAAAAACATGCAATTTTTTCTTTCATTTTAATAAATCTTTCAAAATTTATTATGCAATGGTTGATGCAATATATTTTCACCATTTACTACTGAAACGAATAGTAATCTGTTTAAGTGTGGAGTCGGCTTTAACAGTATATCGCTAATTTTAAAAAAATTCATAAGTTTGAATTTTAAAAATATTTCATTTTCAAGACTTATTTTGATTTTATTAAGACTTACAAGGAAGTATCTTCATTTTGTATTATTTTGATATAATTTTATGAATTTGTAAATTTGATTTCGAAATGACGGAAAAATCTTAATATAAATAAGAGTCATTGTGGCTATATATTTATGTTCACATCTCCTCCTAAACTACAAGACCAATTTCAACTTAACTTTGCACACTTATTATTTAAGACAAGAGAAAGATTCCTGTCAACTTTTCAAAGCCCAAAAGTTAGTTTAAATTTTAGTTAATTAAAAATTAAACAGGACTTTGTTTTTCCACAATATCTTTCAAAAATATTATGTCACAAAACTATTTTCATACCATATTAAATTTCAAAAAATTAGCTTTACAGTGACACAAATTTCATTTTCGTGCAATTATTTCTCTTATTTGAATAAATTTTTCAAAATTATATACACAATTTGTAACAATATTTTTTATTGTTGGATAACAAGAATAATATGAAGAACTGTTGCCAAAATACATTAACAGAATTCTGGAAGAACACTTGAAGAGAATTTTAAAAGTAGAAGATTAATGAAGACTATTGACAGCTTATATCAGGACCAACTGTTGATTTATTTTCATACTTTTAAGCAGGCCATTCATATCTCTTCCAAAATGGAAATTTTGGAACATGTAAAGGAAAAAATAATCGTCAATTTCAAACCAAATCAAATTTCAGCACTTCTTGCGCTGATTTTAAGGTGGGACCCTGATTGCGAGGATAGCAGCAGATCAAACGATTTGACTAGAATGGGACCCGGCAACAAGGCTACCTAATCCAAAATCCACTGAGTGGGGGGAAATAGGGGGTAGCAAAGAGCAGTGGTATCGCACATTTGAGCATCAAATTAACGACGTGCCTGATTTTACAACTTGGAATTGGTGGGGAAAAAAACAGTGTTGAGATGAATTGCCGGCTTTAACCCTCTCGCACAGAGTGAGGCAGTCCTAGGAGGTCTAAAAATTTCACCTTAACAACGAGAATGGGTGGTCACATGCACTTCTTTTGAGGAGAGACAGGTAGAAAGATAGCTTCTGCGATAAGTGTGGGGAGGGGGAAGAGAGAGAGGGTCCTATTATCTTTGTCAGTGAGCCATTTTTCACAGCCAATTTCCATTCTGATGGAGAAGAATTCTATGAAAAAGGTGGATGCGTATTTTCAATGTTTACATGGGCTACTTCTAAGCACATAATATGAAAGATTTTATAGCTAAATTCTAAAAGAAATCTTTCTTACTAAATTGGCTACTATTAGGCTATCATTTTGTAATGAGAAAGAACATTAGTTATGTATATAAATATTAATAGAGTATTGAGCTATGCATAAAATATTTTTCAAAATGTTAAAATTTTGATACTGAATGTGTGAAAATAAGATTTCTTCATATAATTTCTAAAATATATCTTGGAATATTAGGTATCTTTGAGTATAAGTGATTGAAATTAAAATTGACTAAAAATGTTTTTAAAAAACCTGTTAATTATTTTTGAAATGTTTTTCAATTAGTGATTTCCCAAATTTCATTTATTTAACAGATTTTCTTATTTCAGTATTATACAAAGCTTTAAAAATATATTATCTCATCTCTTCCTGAATTATTTTGACAGAATAAAAAAAATAAATAAATAATATATTATGGCATTATCTACATTTGACAAAAGATTGTTTTATTAATATTTTTAAAGCTTAAAAATCACTATAAAAAATAAAGATTCTTTTAAAGTGGATACTTATCCCAAATTTTATTTAATTTATTTAGAACAAAACATTAATGCATACATTTTTGGAAATATGAGAATTTTCTTTAAAAAATACTATGTTCTGTGAATAAAATATAGCAAAAAACTCAAAACATTAATTTTTAGTCAGAAAATCATCATGAAAATCAATTCAAACTGCTTGATACTAAAATAATAATAAAATAAAAAGAATTAAAATTCTTAGGTTAAAAGATAAGAAATGTTATTTTCGATTGGTGATATTTTCCCACATTTCATTACATTTAACAGAGTTTCTCAGAATTCGAATTTTAGGAAATATAACACAGACACGTCTTTAAAAAGTTTACGCTGTGTTAATAATACAGTAGGAAACTATATTTATAATCACAAAATCATAATAAAAATTAATTAGCAAAATGCTTAACTGAAGTGAAATTCTTAATCTGAAAGAAGCAGGAAAGTATTCAAAATACATTTCAATGAGTGATACTTCTGCATTTATTTATTTAACAAATTGCACTATATTTAGTAAGAATCAGAATTTTTGGAAATATAATACGGAAAACTTTGTTTTAAAACAACCTACAACCTCTCAATAATATATTAAATTGCAAATATTATTTTATAATCAAGAAATCAGCCCATGTACCGAAAAAAATACATCAGCATCTTTATACTAAAAAAATAATTGTGAAAACTAACAGCATTAAGATTCTCAGAATGAAAACGGAAGGCACAATACAGTTCTGTAGAAAAACCGCAAGGCAATAATCAAAGTAGAGTGCTGACAGGTTTGTTACCTTGAATAGCAAGGGGTAAGGTGGTAGGGTAAAGACCACCCAGAATGGGAGAGTCCAACTGATGTTGCATCCTAACGAACAGTTTCAGTTTTAAAGAAAAAAGTCGCCTCGGGATTTAACTATGTAATTCAATTGTTTCAAAATATTCTTTAAAACCTTTCTTAAACTTCAGTATTTGCTAACAAAATTTGAAGTACCTATATAACAAATAATTAATAATTTATTTGTTTATATAGGAGAAAATTAGCTTTTTTAAAAATTGTCTGGCTCAATTGATATTCTTAATTTATTTAAAAAAACATTTCAGATCATAAAAGGATTTTGTGTTTTATAATATTTTATACAATAGTAAGTTTTTACATTAAAAATATTAGACATGAAAGCATTTTAGTCCAGAGCAAAGGTATATCAGCTAGTTTTAAATATTAACACAATTTTAAATTTGGAAATACTCAGACATTGACAGTTAATTTCTCAAATCGAGCTTCAAATTTAATAACTATTACTGGTCACAAAATGATATCACTATTACTTGCCAAATAACTTCCCTAGGCAAAATATAAAATAAATTAAAATCATTTACCATGGGCACCTACTTTGAAACCAATTTTTTTATGTCACTTGCATTATTATTTTGATAATAAAATGCTTATTATTCTACCATTCATTACAGAAAACTTAATATGATTACTAAAAGACTCACTGAAAATGAAGGTACAGCTAAATGAAAACTTATTTTAATTACAACAATCTTAACTGAAAGTCCACACCAACCCAGCCTACACAGACAGGTATAAGGCCCTTAAAGGGCCGGTGGGACAATAATCTTAATACCATGAGAAAAGATATATTTATAAAAACCTACTTGTCTAAAAAGAGGACGCTCATCTCTACTAAATTTGATGCAGTCTTCAATGAGCCTATTGAGAGCTTTAGGTGTGTCTGATCTTGTATTCCTTAGATCAGGTATCAGGTACCCATGACCCACCATGAAGAGAATCTTTAAAAATAAAAAATTAGAATGATTAAACTTAAATGCAGAAACCTTCAGACAAAGTGTCTGCCAAATTCCAAAACAGAAAATTCACAACCTCATAATTTGTGTGTGTGTGATCTTACTTTTTAAAACTGCTGTGGGCTCCAAAGCTGTATGCAATTTAGATATACTTATTGCAATTTTAACTTTAATTAAAAATTCACTCATATTTTTAAATTCATCACTTTATTAAGAAAATGGCAAAAAATTTATATTTTTGTATAATGTTGCATGTGAGACACCATGTTGTTGTCCAATCCTTCAGAAGTTTCCAACCCAGCTTCTAAAAGCTCTAATTGCAACATAGATTTCTAAATGCTCTTGATTTGCCTCTATCTACAAATAAATGTGTTGTAAGAAAAAGAAATTGCAACTTATAAATTCATCTGCTCATTGAGTTCAATAAAGAGATCGGATATGGACAAAGTATATTTGATATGTTAAAGAAAAGATCTCACTGCAGAATAAGCATTTATTAGTTTAATAACTGGTTCTTATAGTAGGAGTAAGGTCAGTGTTGCAAACTAAAAATATCGTGTATTTTTTTCTTTTCCAACTTTCACAACTTGTATGACCAGAAGACATCTTGTAAAAAAAGAAAATACTTGTATCTTCCATAAAGCCGATAAAGAAGGAAAATTATGGAATGGTATGGTATTTTACGAAAGAAATTAGCAAATAGAAAAGTTTTAATTATAAATCATTATCAGTTATTAATATTTTTAAAAAACATCATTACTGGAACTATTTGTTCAAATTTGACACATAATGGCAATCAAATTTAACAATGCAGTCAATAACAAATTTCTCAAAACTAGTGAAAAGAAAGATATATTTTTTAAAAATATATATATCACATAACTTCTGCATATACAGAAATTTTTTAAATAATCACTCAATTTTTATGATACGAAAAATTCAAAAACTCACCTGATCTTTATTATTTATATGAGAGTAAGGAAGCTGTCCTGCAACCAGTTCGTACAGTACAATACCAAAAGCATAAACATCAGATTGAAAAGAATATGGATTTAGGTCCTTCATACGAATTACTTCAGGGGCCTACAGAATATACAATTATATAATCAAAGTATTCAATATAATCAGAAATGAATAAAATAAATAGAACAGGAAAATGATAACTATAAATTTCTGAACAGCATAGAAAGTAAATCTGAGCTTACAAAAACATTCAAGTTGCAATCCATAGTGACCAACAAATTCCCTTAGGATGATGCAAGAGCATATATGCAAGATCTTCAATTTTTAAAAAATTGGATATTCATTAATGCTAAACAAAATGAATTTAGAATTTTGCTTTGCTTTATAAAACTTCCCTGGTACTGAAAGAAATGCATTTTAATTTCTACATAAAGATACAAGTTTTGGATAAATACATCACTGAGCAGGATATATAGAGAGATTTTCCCATCATTGATGCAGTTAAAAATTCAGAAATATCTACAAGTATGGCACCATAGATCACAATAAAAATTGACTAAAATATATTTTAGTAATTTATCCATCAATCAATACTACTTTTAATAAAAATGTCTTAAATTGAAATAGAATTTACAGATATTTTCATTAACTAGCACAGATAATTTGTCAAAATCATAGGCTGTTAAGTGCATAACAAGTTCTTGTAACCTTATTTAGAGTCACGTTTTTTTTTTTAACTACGATGTTCAATGAATCTATTACAAAGACTGTCATATCCAAGTCCATCGAAAATGGTAATTTTAGTTGCCTTTTAAGTCTAATAGAAACTGCTAATAGTAAGTTATCAAAAAAGTACAAGCATTTACTCAAGATTAATAGTTGCCAATAATTTACTTACAATACAATACAAAACAGTAGTAAAATCTGAACAATATGAAGAACGTGATGCTAACAATTCATAGACGAAATAAAATTACACACTACAAAAAAAAGAAGAGAACAAATTTTTCCAATCAATATTTTTTAAGTAAAAGAGTTCTGCAAGATAATAATGTACAGGTTTGTTTTTTCATAGTAACTAAATAACTGTATAAATATTTAAATAATTTAGATTCTACAAGAACAGTACAAGCTCAAAGCAAAAAAAAATTTTATTAGCAAAAATATGACTCATTTATATATATATATATATATATATATATATATATATAGCAGAAACATGACTCAAAATAATGAGAAATGTAAATATACAAATTCTTCCATACAAATTTTTAGAGAATTGATAAACTAATAAACAAAAAAAAAGACCTACAAATTAACCAATAATTTTGATGCCTAATTACCCATGATTTTAAAGTATACCAATCGGCTCAATTCTAAAGACCAAGAAATGAATGAAACAGCTATTATGCAAGGGGACATTTTAATTTTTCAGGTTCATTTCCAAAATGAGATAACACATAATCTAATGTTTAAAAAAACGGAAAATTTCTGTATATAAAACCATAATTAATTGCATTAAGAAATATATTAAAACTTACATTATAAAAAAATCATGACTCAAGTTAATAAGAATTAAAGATTTACAAGACTGCAACTCATATGACAGCAATTCTACTGAACAAAATTTTTAAGACACACAAACTTTCAAATTTAAAAAGTCTCTGTTCCGAAAAATGTATTTTAATGAGTTTGTATGCTTAACATTCATAAACTATTAGAAGTCATTAACAAGAGAAATTCTATTATACATAAACTAAATAAAAAGCCTTAATATTAATAAGAAAGAAACAATTAAGTATACAAACCATCCACAATATGGATCCTGTTGGCTGGTGAAATTGCTGAGAACCACTCCATCGTGTTTTCACTGTGGCTAGACCAAAATCACCTATTTTAACTGTCGTTAAATCTTCGTGAAGAAATATATCTGAAGATCAAATTAAGGGAAATCTGAGTAATGTGAGTGACTTGTTTTAAATTATTCATGAAGATAGTTATTGACAATACAAAAAAATTAGCGAATTGAAACTAATATTCTCTTAAGAGAAGCAATACGATATACTTCGGATCCATTCTAATACAAAAAATTAAGCACAAACCTTCTAAGAAAAGGTGAAGCTTTAATTAATTTTTTTAAACAATATCTAAAACTACATCCTTCATAGTTACAATACCAAGTCAAATAATTAGCAACTACAAGTACACATATTCTTTAAATTAAAATAATTTTGTTAAAGAATAGTTGAAAATAAACACTTGGAAAAAAAAACTTAAATAAGATTTTCATAATAAAAGTTCACCTTCATAATGGAATACTAATTACACAAAGTTTGAATCAATTAAAAACAGACAGAATAAATAAGTATTTAAAAAAATAGTTTTGACAAATACATTTAATATGCATAAATTACATAATTAACTTTCAAAAGGCATTTAAACTTGAAAAGGAAATATAATATTACCTAAAAGCAATTTTTAATGCATCAATTATTCAAAAGTTTTAATCTTTAATATATTTACTCAAAGAAAAAAAAGGATACTATTAGATTTCAAATCTCTATGGATTATATTTTTGGCATGAAGGTAACTGAAAAAGAAGAAAAAGCAAATATTAAATTTGGCAAAAATAAACACAAAATGATAAAATTAAATAACAATGTATTTTTTATTTATCTCCAATCATGAACAAATTTAATGACTTCAAAAATGAAGGAAAACATTATGGACCTTCATTATAGCTATCTAATAAATTTGTAGGCTTAATATTAATTCGACCAAGATATTAATATAAATGAAGCATCTGCTTTTATTGTTTGCATGCTTACTATCACGAGGAAAAAATGAATCCTTTTGTTCTATTAAGGTAAAAACAAAAGAATTAAATTAGATTTACTGCACATTAGTAAAAAATCAAATAGTATAAGATTAACTTTTAACTCTGTCGAGCCAAATGATACACCTATGTTTATGTATCGTCGAATATCTCTCCAATTACCAACTCTGTTTTCAAAATTAACTCGCAATTCAAAATAAAAATATCTTGAAACAGTTAAGGAACTGATACATTTAACCCCTTGGCCTACAACAACGAGTTTGACTTGCACACCAAATTACAGAGTTCTTGCTGTTGAAAACTGCGATTAGGTCAACGTAACAATTAATTCAAAAAACAAAAATAACTAGAATGTGCTTAAATGCCTCAGGTGTCCTTCACAGTCTAAAATAGATTGAAATAAAAAAATATCACGAACAGGATGTGTCATCTAATTAGGAGGTTAAATAAATTTGTAGGTCAAGGGGATTAATGAAAAAAGAAAAACTGTACTAGTAAAATTAAGTCAGAAAATGACTTTAAGAAAGCAAAAATCATATGAAATAAGAAAAAAGTACAAGTCTTTAAAAATATGAAGTTCAGCATCCACGATTTCATATAGTTTCTTCGGCATTTACCCAGAAATATTGATTTAACATAACAAATGATTTCCTGTTACATAATCAAAAATTACAAAGTAGAACACAGGAGAAATATATGAAATCTCATAATGAATGAAACAAATTCTGCAAGACACTTACTCCATGCCTTGGGCTGTTTGTCTGGCAATGTCTATTAATTCCAACATTTCAAACTTATGCTCATGGACATGGAGGTGTTTATATAGTGTAGATCCTTCACACCACTGGGTTACAATAGTGAGTTGAGGCTGAGATACATATCCCATAAACAGAAGAATATTTACATGTCGAGTTTTCCTGAAAATAGCGCAAGTATCATGAGTGTAAAATAAAAAGTTTATAAATTCATTTCTTTAATCCTTGTTTCAGTACATAACAAACTTAAATAAATGAATACAATAAATAAACTTAAAATTGACCTTTTTTTATGACTGTACGCATCTCAAGACTTCATATACTAAGGTAAGTGCTCCAGTAGTGGGCCACGTACCAGTAGTGGGCCACTTGAATTTTTAAGTTGAAAAACAAGAAATTCCAACATTCCAATGAAATAAGATATATGCCTCTGGTAGGCTGAATCCCTTATCAACTAAATACCAAAGGCACAGCTTTTATTTCCTGTTTAGTTAGGAGCTAGAAAGTTTGTTGCTGAAGTTGGTCTCTGAGAGAAGCAATTTTAGCTTATTCTTAGTGATTTCCATAAGAGGTAACTCTTTATTCAACTATTTTTTAGCATATATTCTATTTGTTTTTAAAATGAATTGTTATTGATATTATTTGATTATATAATGAATGTATTATAAACTATCTTTAAATTAAATAATATTGATAATTTATGGATAGTGAAGGGTGGCCCACTTTTGGATCAATGTTTTACTAAATGCTCCAGTAGTGGGCCTAGGAAGGCCAGTACTGGAGCACATGCTTTCTCTCAAAATAGACTGTTTTGTGATGTTTAATAAGAAGGTTATACCTTGTAAAGTGTTTATTTAATTAGAGTTGCTTTATTTTATATCAGAACCAGTAGTGGGCCACATGGCCCACTTCTGATACACTAATGGTCCACTACTGGTACACTAATGGAACATTCTGACCAATTACTTAAATAATAAATATTTTATAGTACTGTTGAGGAAAAGACTGATATTCAAGAATTAGTTGGGCTCTGTAACGAGGCAGACAATAATAACTATCGCATTGCTGGACCATCAAAAAATATTCCATCACCATTTAAAAGGGCTCTTTTCTGGCTGCAGAGGGAAGATGATGGCAAAGATTTATTCAACATAAAATATCAAGATTTAATATCCATAATGCCCCAAACAGAACTTAAAATGAAAGATCGATAATTAGCATATATCTTTAATAAAAAAATTGGCTGTTAGAGAAAAAATGTAAATCTCATGTGACTAGAATCTATAAATAAAAAGATTTCACCTATATCAAGCCATTTTTATTGCATTTTTTATAGTGTATAATGTTAATATATTGTTATTATTACTATATATAATGCTTTTATTCTTTTTTCTTTGGCACAATTGACAAATCTGGGTGGCCCACTTTTGGTATGTCCACTACTGGTACATCAAAAGTTTGCTATGCCCACTTCTGGTGCATAGGAGTGATCCAAGTTTTTAATTTTTTAAAAATTATATTACAATTATTTTGATATTTCAGGTGATTATTATTTTAGATAACAGTTTGAACAACCATAACAAAATAGAGATTAGCGAAACTTCTCAAAAGTTTAGATGATAATTGAGGAAATACCCTTAAGTGGCCCACTACTGGAGCATTTACCTTAACATTTTGCTATTCTGGATATAGAGATATACAAATACAATCATTTAAAAAATAATATTAATGATTAAATGAATTTTTAAAGTACCCTTATTCACAAAACAAAAAGTTGTATACCTACAGAATACATAAAAAAGAAATTAATAATTTAATTAATCTTCACTTCCACTTAGCAGTAAATATCATAACATAGTAAAATTTAACATTAATATTACAAGCAAGTGATGAAAAATGAACATTTAAATTAAGCTAACACAATGAGCTTCATAAAAAAAATGTAATATGGTAAAATAATCAAATTTCATTCAGCAATATTATGAGATGTGATATTTAAATTAAGGATAAACATATAGCTGTTATTGTTGAAACTACATTACAACCATTTTACAAAGAATATAAGGTTATAGAAAAAGATCATAAAATTAACTATATTATTTGTAATCATATTTCTCACCTTAAAACAGCAACCTCATTTTTGAATGCTTGTAGTTGAGCTGGGGTAGGATTTGTTACGTTCAATTTCTTTAAAGCTACAGGACCTAATTGTATAGATACAAGTTGTGAAAATCAAAGTAATAAAAATATAATAAGAGTCTCATTTTAAATAACTGTATGCCACAGTTTTAAATAGATCAATTTTACCTTAATGAAATTTTCATACAAAATAATTTTTTTTACAATTAAAGAAGAGCAAAAAAAGTTGTTTTTCTGCAAGTTGCAAAAATGTAAAGTTTTATCAACATTTTATTGCAATACCATTTGAAGCAATAATTTCTAGAAAACACTTATATAATCCTATATATGTTATCTTAATAGCGAATAATGCAAAAGTTAGTTATACAGAAAAACAGAAAATAAGTAACAGAAACAGATATTTTTAGACAGTTTCTGGAAAAATTAAATAACACTGCTTGCAATAATGTTAATTCAAACTACAACAAAAAATTGGGGATCTAATTAAAGTATAATTTTGCACATTAAAATTACTGATTTCACACTTATTGGTTGATTTCACGATGCAAAAAAGTTAATCGCATCTTTTAAAAATAAAAAGCAATAAAGCGCATACCATGCCAGTGTCCTTTGTGGACTGTTCCAAAGGAGCCAGCTCCAATCCTGTGTTCTGTCTGAATCTCATTTGCAGGAATTTCCCAATCTTCAATGGATTCACGTGGAGGCCTCTGTAACAGGAAAGTGCATCATTTGCATATATCGGCATCATAAAATTTGAGATATCTCCCACTACTCTACACCTGGACAGTAACAATTTTATTTCACCCATCATCAGAAGAAATGAGTACATGAGTAATTTCAGTTGCAAGAAATGACTAAGTTAAATAAGTAAATACTCCAATTATCAATCCTATTACTATAAGAAAATCAACCCGGTAAATCCGATTTAAATTTCACAAAGTGTTTGGATACACCATCAGATGAACAAACACAGCTGTGCCATATACTTTCAAACATATTTTTAAAACATATGAATTAAAATGACAAAGCAGATTAAAAAGGCTGTATTGTTCACACACATACTTTAAAAAAGAATATTTTAACCTGAAAGATGAAAAGTGGGACTTTTTGTTTTTCTTTTCTTTTTTAAATGCCTGCATATATATTGGTTTTTCTAATAAATTGAAAGTGACACTTATTAGAGTGGATGACTGCCTTATTTAATGAATGCTGTGTTTGTTGGGTACCCCTCCATCCTTTGTCTATGAAAAAAGTTTGACTAAAGTGACTTTGAGTTTACCAGTAAATGACTGCAACAGAATCATTATACTGAGAAAAAAAAATAGAAAAGGAAAAAAATTTAAAGGTAAAAACTCATTTTTCACTACTTGCCATTGAGAGTAATTGGAAAAAATAATATATAAAAAAGAGATATGATGTTTGAAATTTCAGTTCAATAAAAAGTCAGCAATAAATTTAAACATAAAACATAAAAAAAAATGGTGTCAACTGTCCAAGCAAAAGAAATTCATGCGACAATCTAATACAGAAACAAATAAATAAAAAATCCACGGATTTTTTTAAAAAAAATTTTACTTACAATTTTTCTAGTGCTTTCATCTGCTGATCGTGCACGAGGCCTCCATGGTTTGTGGCTATTTGTGGGAGACCCTTGAGCACTTTGTGTCCTGGTAGGACTAGAACTAGGACTATAACTGGTAACTGTAGCAGCACTGCAGTAACCACTGGAAAGACTCAATCCTGCATTAGCTGAAATGATAATCAGAAACAATTTTAAGTAAACAAAGTGTTTAAGAAACAAAAAATAATGTATAAAAACAAATGTTTGTAAATTTACCTTGTGAGCCTTGACTTCGAATTCTTGAAGCAAACTCCTATTTAAAAGAGAAAACAAAGAATTAAAAAATCATTTTGTATCAATTATAATACACAATACATTAAATAAGTCCCTTTAAACTCATCCCTGAAAGATCCCACTCAGAATAAATACAAATGTAAATGGAGTTTTCCCACAAATAAAAAAAAAATAAGACAATATAATATGGAATAATTAACTTCCCTAATTGTCCTTTATTCTGCTTAAATGTGGGCATATAATTACCAGAAATATACTTTTCTTTTTCAGAAGGCTATTCTTCACAGAAAGATACCATTACAGAAAGACATGCAGTCTCAAAACTAATCATTTTGATAAAATGCTACTCCCTCTGTGAAAAAATGGTACAACTTAAAAAAATAATTATTTTCTGAATTTCTGCCAAACATTTACACGCAAATATATTATTAGTTGAGTAAGTTTACTGATAGTAGATATAAACATAATTTAAAATAAAAAGTAATTTCATTAGAAATTGGATTTGACCTTATTACAGGACATCTTGAGAATATACAAAATTTGCTAGTAATTGACCTTCATGGCAAAGTTTGCCTTATTGATATGAGGAATCTTATAAGTATTTTGGTTACCTGCTTCAATTTAATACTCTTGCTTTGCATGAAGATGCAATGACTATTTTCAGCAAAATCACCCATTTCATACATAGAATGGGTGTCATTTTATGCAAAATAAAATATTTTTGGCATTCAAAATTTCCAATTTAATTAAATCTGAATGTTTGTTTACTATTATGCATTATTTAATGGTTACTACCAAATACAAACAAGGATTACTAAATTATTTTATCCATTCCTATTTAATGGGGTTTTTTAATATATGCCGTATTTTCAGATTGAAGGTTCTTGTTTTCATCTTTTACTTTCAAAATAGCTCAGTAGGATTTTCAAAGTCATTTTTAAAAATGCCAGAATGACATCAAAAAAGCAAACTACATATAGAGTGTAAAAACATTTCTTCTTATACAGTATGAAATGACTGATTATACAGCCTAATTCACATTGATGACTTTGTTGTTATATCAGAAAAACAGTTTATAGAGGATTAACTGCCCAGCTAGTGAGATATTCACAAAACCATATTAGCAGCACTACAATGCAATAAAGACAGAATGCGTACAAGGGGAAAAAAGTTTCAAATTAAATATGCTTCCATTTCTGCCAATGTTTAAAAATTCTTCGACATGATTTAATTGTAAAATTTCAGTATAATAATCAACTGTATGAGGTACAATTTTGCTTAATAAATATTGCATCACTAATGTCTTCAATTATTTTTTGTTATATACTTTAATTTTTTAAATTAAAAAAAAATGCTGAAATAAAGATTCCAATTTCCCTCTCTTGAATTTGTAAACTTACGATTTATTTTCTACTTCATCTCAAAAATTCCAATTTTACAAAATTCTTTTACATTTCACACAAAATCGGATCACAGATACGCCTGGATAACATTAACAGGGGAAAAAATATTCCAAGCAATTTTAAAATTTAATCATGCATTTATTTTCTGCAAACTGGGATCAAAATAAATAACTTGGACATTTATCAGTTATTAAAAAAGATCACTAACTGTCATATAGTGCATTAAGCCAGAAATGCATGCTAAGACAAGAGCATCATAAGGCAATTAATGTCATATTAATAAAGAACACCGAAAACCTGAATAAGTCGAATGCACACCTCCAGAGACATATCCGACTGATTGACCATATTGTAGCAGACATTTGGAGCTGATGTGGAGCGTTCCCTTTGCCCCAAGGTGGGCGGATGTGTCCTTGGAACATTTTGGGGTGGAGATGTGGCATTTGAACTAGCCTGGGGATAAAGATATTGGTTGGGAAGAGTACCAGAGAAATCTTGAGGTGCCTGTAAGCCACTTGATCCTATGTTATAGGAAGCTAATAAACTAAACAAAAAAAAGATGTATATTAACAGACACAGAAGAAAAATAACAAAAAATATTTAAGTATAGTTTTGAAAATTTGTTTTATTAATCTATTGCTTTAACACATTAATTCAATACACTAAGCAAGGTAATGAAATTTTTGCTGTCACGTCATCAACATAATCAGTTTAAAAGCCACAGTATTTTAATTTCATACAAAAGACGTGGAACTGATGAATAAATTAGTATAAGATTACTCAAATCTTCTTATTTTTTATGCTTCACTTACAAAACAAATCAGATCCCTGAAATGAATAACTATTATTTAAACTATGAAGTTTTTCATTTTATTTCAATCCAAATTAAACAGATCTATGATATTTTTGAAATAAAGATGTGCAATACATATTCCTGAAAGACAATAAATCAACAATCTATGCACAATCTAATTTTGAATGAATATAGTATATATCAAATAGCTTCATATTTAATTAAATGTCACATATGATGATAAACATCAGTCATTTTTATTCAAATTCAACAAAATAACACAATATAAGGTTTTTTAAAAAAAATTTTAACATATAATTAACAGGTTAAGCTTTTTTTCTCAGATAACTTCAAGAGTGGAAAAAAACAAACACTCTAATCGTAATGTGTATAAATCCTAAATGCTTAAACATTTATCCCACGACCACAAAAACTCTTTTCTATGAACTTAAACTGTCAAGAAAGATTAAGAGGCATTTTATTACTGTTTTTACTGTCAAAACAAAATAATACATAAAGACTGTAAAGTAAACCACAATAGCATTTACTAATCAACAAGTTCACAAAGTTGGCATGTCAAATTCACTCAGAAATATTATTTATCAGCCATCTTAGGCAACTAGCATGTTCATCAAAATATTGGTTGCATTTCAAATTAATTAACTGCACTGCTCCTGTGTACTGCACCTGCTCTTTAAGTATCCTTGAGCAAGGCATTTAGAATTTCAGATTGTGATTGGTATATAACCCCTACATTTTTAGGAGCCTCCTGGATGTCGTTTCTTGAGCTCTTGCTCCTCTCTAATCTAAAGTCTGTGATTTCTCCGAAACTTTGAACTATATACCTGAAGTTGCCGAGTTGACTGCAAAAGCAGAAATAATGCAACAGTGTGTTAGCGGCATTGAAACATGATCATGAAACTTAATAAATGTATGTACCAGATATCTTTGATAATTTAATTAATATATCACAAAGAAGTTTTATTTATTGCTACAATGAAAAATCAATTAACTATAATAAGAAAAAAAAGTTGAAAGAATGATTGAAAAACAAAAGAAGAAACAATGAAAAACAAAATATATAATGGGACAGAACCAAAGATGTTCCAAAATGGAAAAACTATTGAATCTTTGTCCAATCATTTGCTACTTCTGAAATACAATCTTGATGGTAATCACTTCAAAGTTAAAAACTTATAAAATTTTGATAAAAACCTGCTTTTCGGAAAATATGTAAAGCATTAACAGAATAGAAAACATACGAAACTTTTCATTACAACTGCCTGTATCATATCCTGCAGAAAGCGAAAAATATTGATATTTTTCAAAAACAAGCTCCTAAAGAGGATCCTAACAAATGAAAATAAAAAAAATTTATCTGAACTTCAATCACAAAAATTTAATGTCTGATACTAGTTAAAGCACAAATAATCTAATTTATTCATGCTTTAAATTTTTTCAAAAATTGCACCGTTAATCTCTACTAATATTAAAGGAGGATGTGTGTGTCAACGTTCTGCAGGGCACACCGCTCAAGCTACAGCTGCGAAATTTGGTACAAACATACCTTGGAGGGTGGGAATGTGCACCTTGAAGATCTTTTTTTTGGAAGAATTAATTTTAATTAATTAAAAATTAAGGGAAATTTCGGCATTTATCCTTAATAACTTTCAAAAATATTAAAGCTCAAAAATTATTTTTACACCACCCGAGAGAGCAAAAAATTATCTTTTCAATAATATCAATTAAGTTGTCATACAATTTCTTCTCTAATTTCAATAAATTTTTAAAAATATTTTTTGGCATAATTTACAATACTTTTCATTGTTGCAACGCAATTCAAACCGTTTTCATTGTTTAAACAAATATTTATTTGCGTTCTTCTCTTCAATCGTTGAAAGCTAAGGTAATATTACTTTTAATTATATGTTTCTTTCAGGTAGCATGCTGCTGGAAGTAAAATATGCCGCGCCATTTTAAAGTTAAAATCAAATGCATATTTTCAAGAGGAATAAGAGAATAGAGCACAAAAATACTCACTATCTATAGTAATTGTTCTCTGCAGGCGAAGGCTGACAAAGAGTTGGAACACCATTGGCACACCTTTGGTGGAAGCGGTATCCACACGTCTGACATCGGAAACCATGGAACAGCAACCGCCGACAGCATTCGCAGAATGCAAGAGTAAAGAAAGTTTTGCGCACCTGCGGAATGAAACATGCAAGTAAAAATAACAACAGGCAATATCTTAAGTACGAGATAATACAGCAGGACTTAGTGATACGAGAGAAAAGTAAAATTCATTATACTAAGTTATTGCTTCAAAATTAAAATGCAACCCTAACCAACTTTAAGAATTTCAGAAGATCTTTAATATTCATAACAGAAGGCAAATTTAGTTTTCTAAAATTTAGTGTTGGGAAAGATGGTAATCTTCATAAGAAACACAAAATTTAAAAAGCCTTTCATCTTTTAGAGAAAATTCAAGCAATTCAATCTGGAAAAAAAAAAATGTGATCGACAGAAATCGTAACATAGCCAGAATATTCATCATAAACAGCAGACATCCTGTTCATATTTCTTCTGCAACATGATATTTTTTCATATAAATAATTGAATCAGGAATTGAGTAATAATTTTGGAAAATACTTATTAATTAATTCCTAAGCATATAACAATATTGAGGATAAGTCATTTTAGATTAATCTGCCATGAAATTCAAAGTTATTGCTATTAACTATATTGCAATAAAGATTTTTTTAAAAAAAGCATGTAACTTTAAACAAGCAATTATACATTTAAAAAATAAGTCAATTTTAAAATACTCACAAAATTATGCGATATGCTCGTAGTTATAGGAATTCTTTCATGAATTTCTACAGTAATTTCTTCTCCTTCTAATGTGCTAATATCATCATCCCAATTCACCTCAACCCTACAAAAAAAATTTTAATAAATTAGACATGTCAATTTGAATATTCAAGGTTTTTCAACAAACATTAAAATGAAATAAATGATACTGAAAATGAAAATTCAAACAATAGAGTGCACAGCTAATTTTTAAAAAGTAACAATTACTATCCTAAATATTAATTATATTCTGAAAGAGAAATAAGTCAATTCTCACTATTCAAGATACTTCACAACATTTAATTTTAAACTCCTTTATCTTCAATGAAACAAAAATTGGATTCAAATATTATGTTAGATAAAAATCACTTTAAAAAAAATTCCAAACTATCAATATGGTAGATAAGATTTAGGTAATAGAACTCAATTTTTAATGTCATTTTTTAGGTACAAATCAGCAGTTTTAATTTATTTTCTTAATGATGCATTTCATCAGTCTTGACTGACTGGCAAATAAAATTTTACTGCACTTGAAACTATTTGTTTCTATAAAATTAAATCATCCAAAAATGTTTCTATAAAAAACAGAACCAAAATCAACCCAAAAAATATTTCTATAAGAACAGAAATATTAGTATGTATTCAGAAAATTAATACAATTGAAATGAAATTGACATATCTTTGAAACAAAAGCATTGCATTAATTTGCCACGGTCATTTTAAATGAAAATAAAAATGCTATAAAAATTTTAATTTTTAGAGCAGTTAAGTATAGCTGATCTTCAAAAATCATACAAAAAAATCTATTTAAAAATCATGAGAAATGAATACAAAGATTGCTTACTTTCCATCACATCTATATACAACACACATATCAGCTGTGAGTTTGCGCCTTCTCATGGCTTTATATAAAGCTTCTCTAACAGTTTGGCCCGGCTTTACTTGAACCTTAAAAAAAAATTCAAGATCAAAATTTAAAAAAAAAAATCTTAGAAGCAGATTATTGACAAAAGAAACAAAAGACAGATTTTACATTCAGAGCAGGCACCTTATCTTTTTTTTTTTTAAGATGATTAACATCTCCTTAAAAATTAAAACATTTATTTTCTTTTACAAGAAATTCCATGAAATATTGTAACTTTTATAAATATTGGGAATGCATTGTATTATAATACATAATACTGTGTCAAAATCACACAAGGTACTATTATATAACTACTGTCTAAAAAAAATTTCAACATTTTTTAAATCTGCAATCTTATTTGACCTGTAGAAATTCTTTTAAAAAAATGCATTATTAATATATCTACTTTCAAAATAAAACATCAAAATTAATTTAAAAACATAATCATGAGTAATTATTACAAAAATGACGAGTTAAAACGGATGAACAGAAAAATTTATGAATACAAAAAGAAATTTAAAAGATCATATGTATATACTACATGCAATTATCATTGTCTGAATTATTTCTATCTCTCAGTGCATATCCAATCAAAACTAATTCATTCAAAAGATGATTTGATAATATAGAAAATAATTAAAAACTGATGTTAAAATTTAATAGTATGAGCAATTACTAGAAAAATTTTAACAGCTTGAATTTACAACAGCAAATACAAATGGGTGAAAAGCTTTAAAAATACTCACTGTGGTACGTTGCTGATTAGGTAAAAAAGCTCTAACAACAGACTTTAAAGGAGACCTTGGGGAAACTCTAGGACTTGTGTCCACTGCAGAGCTTCCTGTGAATAAAAAAGTCAATATATGAGATGTGACACTTCAAAATATAAATGAAAAAGCTCAAACTTTTAACACATATAGTAAAGCTTTAATAGATTAACACAAAATGAATTAATGAAAATCTACACAGAACAACTCTAGTAATCCTATAAAGAATTAAAGGGAAAAAATTTTTAATTTAACTCATAAATAAAGTTTAGAGTCACTAGGCAGTTTGAAAACATTACATAGAACTTCTGTTCATTACAATCACATATTATAATAAAGTTAACATTTTACGTATTTTTATGATTTGAGTAATATCTGTAAAGAAATTAAAGCAGATAAAAAATGAAATGAATACAGATCACACTGAGCACCAAAATTTAGCCTCATAAAATTTTACAAACTAGCAGAAAGGGGATCAAATATGGTACAAAATAATTTGTCTATCTTCTTTTTTTACTGGGAAACTGCTTTTACTTGTTTTATAGATTAAGAACACAATAATATGTCTATTATATTCAAGAATATTTAGTTTTCCAACTGATCCATAATTTATTCAATACAACATCACTTTTCAGAGATTTGTTTACACAAAATATACAATAATTCTTTCAAGTTTACAATGAGATATTAAACACAACTGAAAACCATAATGCCTCATCAAAATTATGTCAATATTAATTCTACCTATAAGCTATTACTATACATTAGCTTATTGACAGTTATGTGATCATGTCAGGTCAGTAGCTTCCAACTCTGCCCTTGTATAAATACAGCTTTAGCAATAACAATAGCATGCATTCAAATAACAGAACACAAATAATTACAATATGCATGTGATAATTCTTTTTAATGCTACTTAACCTTAAAAAAATAAGCACACATCTACTTTAATTTCAAATATAAAAGTACTTCTACTATAACTTTCGAGTTGAGCAAACCTTCAGTTTTTCCCATCCCCCTCAAAATCTAAAGACTCTAACTTTCACTGTCTCAGATAAAATTTCCAAACCAGCTAAGTCGAGAATCCCTCAAGCTGCCACACTAGCAAAAATTCGGGGATTTTCCGTTTCAAATGCATAAAAGCTACCAATTTCTCTTTCCACTTTGAAATCCACAACGCTTTGTGAACAAGATTTCAACAATAACTACAGTTTGGACTCTAATTTAAATTTAAAATATTTTAGAAATATACAATATAGAATTTAAAAGTAGTCTTTCGTCAATATTGAGAACAAATGAAGACTTCAAATAAAAGATTACTGGAATTCCTTTAAAAGATATCTATACCTCCAAGAAATTTATATTTCACATGCATAAATAAAGAATCAATACAAAGTTGTGGCTGTTTTTAAAAGGAAATTTATATTCTTTGTCTTTATTAATAATAATAATAATAATTAATTAAGAATTAATAATAATAATGTAATTATTAATAATAATAATGTATTATTAATAATAATTAAGAATTAATAATAATAATGTAATTATTAATAATAATAATGTATTATTAATAATAATTAAGAATTAATAATAATAATGTAAGTAATGTAAAGTGATTGTATACACAAAATTTTTATTGTGTATACAATCACTTTTTTAAATATTTGAACAACTTTTATAAAATAAAATATTAGTTAACCTCACCTATATTACTAGAGAAACCTTGATTACTATTTTGCATTTTCGTTAGAAAAGTATCACTGTATAGCTTTGCTTCATCATTGTCATCAAGATATTCTGGAGAATCTCGCCCATCACAGTCGTTCCCAATTTGCTCGAGCAACTTTTGCTCTTGCATTTGAAACTCGTTTAACTTGCTTGTCAGATCTTCATATTCCTATGAGTTCAAAGAACAAAATCAGTATAAAATGTTATCAAAAACCAAAAAGAAAACAGAGAAAATAAAAAATATTAAATTTTCATAATATAATCTGAACTTAGATATTCTACTATCAAACAGGAATCCAATAATCCAATTTTTATGGCAAAAAAGACAAAAGATAAAACTGTACAAAACATATAAAAATAAAGATGCATGCCACCTTTAAAAACTACTTGCATGATTTTTTTTTTTCTTTTTCTGATTGCCCAATTTCTAAAATAATACCCGAAATATAAAGATCTAAAATTGAATTTACATCAACATTAAATAGTTATTAATTGTCTCTTATTGCAGAGGTTCCCAATCTGTGGTATGCATACCCTTACAGGTACACGAAGGACTATTTGAGAGTACGCAAAATCAAAGTTGGCAATGGTGGAAACAAGAAAACATAAGAAATTAAAAAAAGTTGCAGAATTTTGTTTCCTCAAGTTAATACTCACTATTTAATAACTATACCACTCGAATAGCTGATTTTTATGAGTGTAATTTTTAGATATCCTTATAAGTTAACGTGAAATTATTACAATACTGATTTCAAATGTTTTGGCGTTGAACTAATAGCATTGTGAAAATACAATAAAATGTAAAATAAAAAATATCCAGCAAATATTATTAATTTGAATCATTTGACTCTTAAGCTAACATAAACCCTTAACATTATTGATAAAAACTTCTCTGCATAGACGGATGGTTAGTGGTGGCAGGGAGGAATGACAGTAGGGGGTACACGAAAATATAAAGATTAATCAAGGGGTACGCAAGAGAATAAAGGTTGGGAACCCCTGTCTTAGTGTAACATAACGAATGGAAGTGTTCTCTCCTTGACTTTATAATATACTTACGCAATACAAAGTTCTCTGTTTACCTTTTGCAGTACAGTGAAAATAAATAAGGGATATTTTGGACTTCTTCCCTTTGACCAACTGGATCCAAAATTTGTTCCCTATTTTCATCTAATGACTATAAAACAAATTTAAACCACTTTGTTCCCTTTTCGAGGTATCGTCTTCACGTAAAAACAGACAGTCTATCCACCGATTTAGTTCAAAATTAGAAATAGGCATAAAATTTAGAGTAAAGATCATATATTAAAATTTACACACCTAGCTTGTTATGTTTTTGATTTATCATATTCACATATGCACAAACAGACAGTCAACCCTTCGACGGATCTGCACCAAAACAGACACATCTACAATTTCAGTGATAAAACCATATACCAAATTTAATCTATTTAGCTTGTTGCAAATAGAGATATGGCAGAATAGAGTTAAATTTGAGTTATGGTACTCAAATGCACAGAGAAGCTTCCTGTAGATGGACTTTGTCCAAAATTTGATAGATATCTACAATGTACCAAACATCACTTGTCTAGATAGTCTTTAAGAATTATCATGTTTGGAAACAGACTAACAGATAGACAGACATTATTCTAAAACACGTTTTTCAGGATTCAGGGATGGCTAAAACGTGGAGATTCGTCAAAATCACGAGGTTGAAATTTTTGTTGATTGCAATACATTCTCCTTGTATCTCAAGGTTTTTGTGGGAAAAAAAAGTATGAAATAAGTTCCATTAGAGCTCTCAGAATACAGAGAATTGCTTGCACAGAGCTACAGTCAAATTCTATCTATATTATATAAAGCGCTTATGCGTGGCACAAAAAGGACCTTCATTTCTTTCTCCTCATTGGCAACGATCAGTTTGTTTACCAATCTCAACCTTGACGCCAAGCATCTCGCTTACGCAGAAAATTCGTTATTTTTTTTTAATTTATTGATTTAAAATGAGTTTTTTGCGAACTGTGGAATACAATTTGCGTAGAAGAGAGCAGCGTGCAAGGGAATCCCTGGCATTTATATCTATCTATCTATCTATATATATAAAACGCTTATGTGGACGCAAAATCGCGCCGAATTTGATACTCGCAAGTTTGGAGAATTGTTTACCTTTAAATCGGCGGAACTCTTGAATTGGTTTGAAGTCGGAAACAACAAAAGTTATTTTGAGTTAGATCGTTTGAATTAAATATGTGCGGAAGCAACATTTCATTTTAAGAAGTGCATATTTAAGATTTTGCTGGAAAAAAACGATCTTTGAAAATTTTGAATAAGTCTATCTAATCAATTTTAAAATGCTAAGGGTAAATAATTATTATGGGTTTTAATTTTGAATAGTTAATATGAACATGTTTCAAGCCACTATTTTCTTTAAATTGTTCTTTTTTAACTAAAAAGTTGCAAGATGGGTTACATCATTCTACGGAAACTAGAATTACTAATATAATAGCCCAGATCCTCCGGTAACGGTCTGACATCACCAACAATAAAACTTGGGCCATAACACAGCAAGACGTTAAACAACATTATTTCATTGTTAGAGAACCTAAATTTCAGTAATTTTAAATTTAAAAGAGTAATTGTCACTCTAATTTCAAATTTAATAGCTCTAAAATAGTGAAATAAAATTTTCTATCGATTGATATAAAATTTATCTCCCTATGATCAATAGTTTCCGAGAAATTTTAAATTATATTAATCCTATATTTCAAATTAATTTCCGTTTTTTAATAGAAAGTAGTAAATTACGTCAGTGGTACATCATGCATGTGATATAGTTTGGACGCCAAATTGTATCAGAATGCAATCGTGGCGATGTTGTTTTCTTGCCAAGAATTAAATTAGCCACCAGTGACATGAATCTGCCATTCGTTCTCAACTGCTGCCAGTTCCCGTTAATTCCAGCTTACACGATGACTATCAACACATGGCAGGGGCAAACTTTCGATCATATCGGAATTTACCTCGATGAACCTGTCTTTTCACATGGACAGCTAGCTCTATGTTGCACTTTCAAAGTCTAGGATTCCCAACCACGTTAAAATTTACACAAAGACATCTGAAGTACAAGGAAAAGTATTAAACAACGAAAAATACTTCACACGGAATGTTGTTCACCAAGAAGTTTTTTGAATAAAGAAATATCTAAATAATATGTAAATAAAAAAAATATTTCCTGTCATAAAACAAATGTTTATTTTATTTGTTTTCAATCAATGTTAAACATTTCTCTCGCATATATATCTATTTAAACACGTCAAATTTGAAGGGAAATCTCTCTAATGAAAGGCAATTTGCACCCGTCAAACCATGACGGGTGATTTTCTAGTTTTCTGAGATTTAAAACACAAATGACTACTATGCTGAGAAAAACACTATCTTTCTTGACTAAATAATTATTGGAATAAGCATGTATACATGTGTGGAAGCTTTTCTGAACTACATTTCATTGTATATGGGGCATATTTGAAATTTTGGTGGAAAAAGCAATGTTTTTAAAAAATTTTTGAAGATTTGAAAAAGGCTATCTTATCAGTTTTAAACTTAAAATTTTGTTGGAATGAAGTTATGTTGAAATAAACTGTTGAAGAAATAGTCAAATGTGTATGCCAAGAAGTTTTAAATGAAAAATTCAAATTTCTTTCTAACATTTACATATATATATATCTGTACTATCAGAAAATTTTAATTGTAGAAACTGATGAAAAATTAATTTTAGGAGTTCATGCAATTTCAAATAATTTAAATTTACTTTTAGTAATTAATGTACTTATAATTTCGTAATACTAGCAGAAACACATAAGTGTATGGCGAACGAAGTGATCCCGAAAGAATCGCAACGTGATTCTTAGAGGCTGGCGAGCAGGGGGTGTAATATATGTATAAAGATTTTACAACAACTGTGCTAGGACACGCAGTGTCTTCACTGTAATAAGCAAAGCGAGCAGCGTTTGCATAGCAAACCCCGGAGGATTGCAACGCAATGCTCCTGGGGGAAGATTTAGTCAGCAGGGGGCAGAGCCCCCTAGTATCAATAATGTCTTATAGAAGGAGTAACATGATCCCTATTCTTGGAAAATAACCCATGCAGTATGAATGTGCAAGGCTTATTATATATAGCCATTATAAATATTTACTTTGTAAAATGTACTAACACATTTTTCAGAACAAATGATTCCAAGAGCTCTCCTATTAATTTAGAATACAATGTGCAACAAAAATTTAAAAGAAAAATTAAATATTCTTCAATAAATAAGAATAACAAAACAATGAAATTTACTTACAGTAATGTACATTGAAGGAGGATGTTGATATTCGGCAAACCTTGCATTCAAAGCTTCTAAATTACCTTTCGTTAAACGTATCATACTCTGGATATTTTTTAACTAGAAAAAAAAGAGAATTAATCAGTTAATAAATAAGTTATATTTGCATATCCTTCAAAACATTAAATACAGCATAAAAGTCGACTCATCGACAAAAGTATAATCATTCAATTCTAGGGTTCTTTTACTTTCTTTTCAAAGAAAAAAAGGAGGGCAAATAGCCTAACTATTTTAAAACTAATGCAAAAGTAGTAACAGTCACTCTTTTTATTAAAAAACTCAAAATTCACAAACATATTTGTAGCTTTGAACCAAAAATTCTAATTAAATGCCAAAACATATTTCTAAAAGAGGGGAGAAAAGAAATATTCATTTTCCCTTAAGACAAGTTTTCATTTATATGGAAAAAGAAAATCAAATAACCAATAAACATTTATGTAACTAGAATCATCAAATAATTGAAAATATTTTCTGAAACACTTGCTCAACCTTAAAGATACGCATTTAGAAATATATGATTTAAGTTAAGATCTTGCATAATTAATTGAAATTTGTTTTATATGAACAAGGTTAATAACTAAAAATAAGAAAAAAATTTGATGATGAGAAACATAAATAAATATTTCAGAAATGTTTATCATAACTATATCATTGTTTTTTAATATGAATATCAGCATTAAACACATTTGTAGAAAATATATTTATTGCAAATGGGTGTGACATTTATAATTAAAATATATTTTTAAGTGAAATAAGAATAAACCAATTTAGAGTCTCATTTAAATCATAACAATTTCTGATGAACTATTAACTAGTTGTTTATTCCTGAAGAGTTTATTTTTATCGATATTTCCTACTTGCACCTTCAAATCATAAGGCAAATCTTATGGAAATAGTTCGCTAAATATGATCTACACATATGAACTACAAACTTTATTTCCAGTGAAGCTGTAAGTATGACTAATGTATCTCCCATAGACCATGCATGGCAGAAATTTATGAAGTCACTTTATTTTTATTAAGGCAGAATGCAAACTTAAAGTAATCCCCATACTGCAAATCTTAATATAATTTTTAAAAAGGCCAATAAGAAAATCACTGTAGAACTTTATCAAAATATGAACACAACATTCTGCAATTTTTTCAGAAGGGAGGTTTGCATACAGTAAACCACTAGTAAAAAGAGGTAGTAAACTGTATGTTGTAAAGAATTATGAAGAAGGTAGCAACAATATTCTTTTAAAAACAACTTGAGAAGCTGAAATTATTGAATTTTCTATATGAATATTAGCTTTATTGTTCAATTTATACTTTTAAAAGGCAATGTTTGTGTGTGTGCAAGCAATGTCCAGACGAATCTATCGCACTTACAGCCATGAAATTTGGCACACAGGTAGTTGTAATGGTGACCCAATGCACCTCAAAACCCGAATTTTTAAATTTAATCTAGAAAAATTATTTAATGTTTTGTGTTGTTTTGGGGGATTTTTGGCCGATCCATCAGAAATAATGATCAGATTAAAGCAATCGATGCACCATCTGATAGAGCAAACAATTATCATTTTAATGACGTTTGTTTTGAAAGTCTGACGTAATTTCCTGAATTTTGAGAAATTTTTAAATAATAGTCACTTTTCCTTTATATTTTTAACTTTCAATTCTTATTTTCTTGCATGCAATGTTCTAATAACACTGTCATTTTTTTAGGTGTAAACCGGAATATTTATCCCTGATTTAAAAAGCGAGAACAGTTAAAATATCTTTTTTCTCCGATTGTATATGAATTTTTTTAATGGATCAGTTCAAACATTTTCTTTCGTAGATCTCAACCGGGCTTCCGACCAACGTTACTTCTAGTTCCCAGCATGTAACTTCCTCATGGCAGGTAAAGTCATAAAGTTTCAAGTTCTGCGCGGAGATGATTTATTTACCGAATGACTTCGATTATTATTTTCAAGCGAATCTTAATTTATTTATTTGCCTTGCATACTTTGCTTGCGGTGCAATAAATTTCACATTGTAATTTTTTAACATTGTTTTGGATTAACGTACTCAGTACTGTTTTCCTACAATTCAAATATCATTGTCAAGAGGAAAAAGAAGTGGGCAAACTCAATAATATATATTTTTCTGTTTTGATATAGTTTTCAAAACTTTCATTTATGTAATTGTATGTGGGCTTTTTTTCATTTTGTTGAAGTCCTGATTCCATGGGCAACGCCGAGTGCATACTGCTAGTATGAAATAAAACAAGAAGTAAATTTAACAATGTGGAATGAAATGAGCATTTCATGATCTTATGAAATGCTCACTACTCTTGGGTTAAATCAATTATTGTGAAAAAGATTTATAATAAAAAAAATATTTGAATATTACTAAAAATAATTCCATTGTAAATCATAGATGGGGTCTTGAGATTAATTTCAACTGAAAATGGAAGCAGAAAATATTAATGTATCAAATTAATGATCCTTCCCACATTATATATTTAATAATTTCACATATTCTAGAAAATAAAAATTTAGTTTCAAAATAACTAAAAAATTATAAATAGAAGCATGCAGCTATGAAGATTGGAATGCACAAACAGAATCTATATCAGCTAACTTTTCATTAAACAAAGGAATTTCAGAGGAAAGAAAATATATCAGTCAAAGATATGTTTGATAAGACTACTTCACACAGATAAGTATTATACATGCTCAAGATTCTAGCCAACAGTGATACCAGAAATTGGACTACAGCAGAACTAATGATTAAGAGAGGAAATATTTAAGTTTATCACACAGAACTCTTTTAAATATAATTTCTTACAAAAATTGATCATAATAATAAGTTAAGGTCTGGATGCAATAGAACTTTCGGGCAACTAATAGTTCTTTAAAATCCAGAAAAAAAATGAATTTCCATCAGAGTAATTACCTCAGAACTTTTAAAGGTAATTAAAATAATCACAGATTTTGAAAAATTTTGAATCTGTATAACATAAAAAAAATTCTGCTATATAATTCAATAAAGCTGAAATTTAATTATTTTTAAACTATTCATTTATAATAAATAATATTTGCAGCTATTAACCATAATCTGCCAAGATATGAGCTTTTACTGTATGATCATTAATGAAGTTAAAAGATCCTAGTAATTAATACAAATTTAATTTCAATGTTTAAAATAACTATATTATTTAATTTTCTAATATTTTGTATCACTCAGTGTATATTTAAAATTTATATTAATTTTTTCCTAAGTTTCCATCAAAATTATGAGAATTTAAGAAATATGATAACTAAGTGTATAAAAAAGAAAAAGATTCTTGGGACATATTCAGTGTGATGCAAAATATGCTACATTGTTTTCTTCCTATTCTTTCACATAAACTCATACCAAAGCTTTTTGAAGTCCTCTACATGATGTTTATTTGTAGAAAATACTAGTTAGGGTAGATATTGGTTTTAAAAAAAAGGTATAAATCAAGATCTTTAATTTGGAAATAAACCAGATCATTGAAAGACTATAAGTAAAATTAATTTCTTACGATGTTAATTCAGGAATGCAGTCTCTTCCATTTCTGGTTTAAAACTTAAAGCGAAAATTTAGATTAACTAGAAATTATTACATTTTTGGTTATTAAAAGAACAATCTGGAATTTGTATCAACACAATGCCATGAAATATACACAAATATTTATACTTTATTTTCTTCCAATTTTCAGCAGTGTTCAATTTTTTTTTTTAATTCAAATTATAAAATAGGCACATTTTGTTTCTAAAAATGTCAGGTTATTTTTACAGGCTATATTTTTGGTTTTACAGTGAACTACCAGCTTGAATTTTTAACTGATTTCAGCTAAAATTTTAATTTTTCAACATAATAATTTCTTTTAGGGATACAATACAAGCAATCCCATAAATATGCGTTACATAATTTACAATGTAACTTCCAAAGCCAAGTGGCATACCACATGTAACACTAAAAGTTTTAGAAGATGAAGAATGTTTTTCAAATAAAAGAAATTTAAAAATTAAAAAAAATGTTTAAAAAGGTTCAAAGAAAGCAGTACACAAATTAACTGAAAAGTATTCAGATATGCATAAAATATTTAATTCACAGGCATGTGAAAAAATGGAGTTTTTTAAAAATACCTTATTCTTAATCCTATTCTATTACGCAAACTACAAAACAGCTGGTAATATTATAGAATCAATTTGTGATAATGAAAGGTAGGATTATCATTTTTTTTCTTCAAATTTTGATTATAACAAATATCATTAAGAGACTACTCAAATTTTAAACTAATAAATTATATAAAGTGTTGACTTCTTGTCTCAGCAAACTGATGGAAATCAAGTGGTTTTGTTCTACTGTTACAAACTGTAATAATTGCAGCTCGCAACATCCCAATATAAGGTTGTTAAAACTACCACAGAACAGCAATGGAAAACTTTGACAGGAATTCATTTCTCCATAAAAGATTATGATAGCACTAAGAGAACCAATGAATGATGATTTCGGTGCAGCAAAAAAAAAAAAATTAAAAGTTTCAGAACTAACCTGCCAATCATAATGATAAATTAAGTAATTCTTTTAATAAACACTGGGAAACAACTAAAATTAGTAAGGTAAGACTTAAGAATACGGTGCGGTCTCTCGCCAAACGCGGCAACTTCACGCCAACCATCCCAAAACTCACCAAAACTACTGGTTCAGAACAACAGCCATAAATACCAGATTTAGCAAGAAATCGCCAAAACAATTCAACTTTGGCGACAGCACCATGTTCTTAAGTCGAGCCGTTAGTAACATTGTAAATTGTTATAATGAAAAAATTTGAATCAATTTTTTAAAATTATACTTTACTCATAAAATTGCTTGAAAATCTGAGTATAAGCATGCAAGTATATGTATTGTATTATATTCTGAATAATTTGATATTAATCTAGCTTCTTACTCTACAATACAATTTTGATATGATGTACATTTTCAGGGTTTTTGAATTAGGATTGTAATCGTCCTTAATACAATTAGTAACTAATGTTATTTTATATTACATTATAAAAAATGAAGCTCCAGATAATAAACATAATGAGAGTAAAGATCAATTTAAAATTAACTGACAAATTGTAGGAAGGAAATAGTCATAAATAAACAAAAAAAAAAAAGGGAAGGTCTGAAGTACAATACTGCATACAATATAAGTACAGTAGAACCTTGATTATCCGACCCTCATTTAACCAGAAATCTCTGTTAACTGACATTGGTTTCCTTACTTTTTTTTTAGCGTCTATTATCCGAAACTCTTTTAAACAACACTTTCTGTTAACCAAAATCCATTTTTTAGAGCTTTTTTTTTTTAACTTTCACATTCCTTGTGTATGCAAGCGTTCTTTCCGAACTACGAGTACAGAAAAATATTTTGGTTCCCCTTTCTTAGAATTCCTTTGAAATTAGCTCTCCCGCCATCCCCTGTGCGCGCGTCCCTGTTCTAAACAAAAACACTCCCTATTTCGAAATTTGGAAGCCATATTGCCAAGTGCCACACCAATCGAATGGTATTGCACCCTCTGATTGTAAGCAAGAGCAGAAACAAAACCTCTTTTGTCATCTTTTCACAAACAGAAATTTTCACAGCTGAACTAATGCTTTTAAGATAACTTCACGACAGAGCTGCACGACACAGGATGACTAATTTACACCAGATGAAGCTTCCATTTAAGTCATTGTAAGTTTTTGTTTCAAAATAAATTTTCATGTATGGTTTGATTTTAGATATTTATTTAGCAGTTTAAATAGTCATAATAGGAGTTCGATAACGATGTTACATATTAAACTAAATGATTATTGAAAAATTCTCTATTATCCGAAAATTTCGATTATCTGATGTAGGTTCGGTCCCAATTACGTTGGATAATCGAGGTTCTACTGTATTGAAAATTTATACCAAGATCATAAAGAATGATAAAAAGCTACTGAAAAATTATTATAAATTACTTTTCAAGTTAATAACAGGTAAACAGAATGTTTATGATGTGCTACCTCATTCAATAAGCAGATAATGAATAACAACATAGCTAAAGACAGTAAAATATAAATCTACCATACATTTTAAAATAAAAAATATTATAACCGTTTTTTTTATTATCTCTGGAAAAAAAATAAAAACAGAGAGCATAAGAAAAATTAAGTGTACAATAATACCCATGAAAACTCCTTAAAACACAGGGGGAAATAAAAAATGTTTTAAAATAATAATTAGAATAGCACAAAAGCATATTCAAACAATGCAGATCATTTTATAAGCATTATAAAATAAAATATCTATAGTTAGTTCAATACATCATTACTTCTAAACTTTCATCAAATATCTTTAAAAAGCTAGGACAACATTAATTTAACAAAGAAATTGCAATGTATTTTTATGATGTACAATTTCAATAAAAATATTAAAATAAAAGATAATAAAATTTAAATGCATCTATATGGCAAGAATATAAGTTAATTATTATATTTATTTCTTTGCATTTGCAATCTTAAAATTTGAGCCTGCTATTCAGTTGCATTCAGTCTCCTGTTTAATTGTTTTCATTCTTGAAACGGTGATTAACACATCTACGTATTGTATTGAACTTTGTAAAATATAATCCCCCCCCCTTTCATAATTTGAACAAAACTATAAGCAATGTGACACTTCAAAGTAAATAATGGAAAATTTATGCAATGTTTTGTCTTAGGCAAATGGATTGGCAATATCCTATACAGATTTTTTACAAAGATTAAACAAGCTGTTTCAATATTAAAAAAAAAAGGATCTTATGTGTTAAAATCGAATGCATATAATTCTTGTCAACCAAACTAAAATATACAAAACTAACAGCCTCTAAGAACAAAAGCCTTTTAATGAAATTATCAATTTTATTAAAATTAATAAAGACATTTTAAAAATAAGAGAATATGCTTCCTTATATAGAAAATGTTTGAGATGAATTAAGTCAGAGGTTACATCAACAGATTAAACAAATTAACACTTTAAAACAGAAAGATTGATATCATCCAACAATTACTCATGATTTAATTCTCACAATTTAAGAATCCATTGCAAAATGAAGAAAAAAATTATGTACGTCAAAGTGAATGATTAAATGAAAGCAGAGTTTTAGTTAACTTTTATTACCATGGCAAGGTAGTTATTAGTACCAGGTAATTCATTTCTTATAACAATCAAAACTACAATGAGCTTCACGCATGTAAACTTCGCACGGAAGTAAATAAGGGAATGGATTTTTGCAAGAAAAGATACAATTTAGAATAATCAACACCCATGCTCATTAGTTTGAAGTCATAAAAATTTACAAATAAAAACTATATGTGATATTACTGTCCACTAAATCATTTGAAATTGAAATTCAATTTTATTGTTGTCATAGGGACATATATGCAAGGTACGACATCAGTAGTAGTATTACGTTTGTGTACTTCAGAATAATTGAGCTATTTCTACAAATTTTTACATCGTCCAACAATTTTGTAAGATTTTTACAACAAATATTCAATCGAAAACACAAATTATGCACTTCATGTTTTGAATGCATAAAATATAAAAGTAATGGCTTAGTCCAAAAACTAAGAATGATTTCATGTCTATGTTTAAGAAGCGATACATCCTATAAAAAGAATGCTATCACTTTTGATTATACGAACCTCTTCATAGAGTAAGTCGGGCTCGGTTTTTTCTGATTTTTCATAATTTTCATCATTGAAGCATAAATTTGGTACAGAACCATTATACATTGGCTGTGGTTCCACCGCCATCTTGCTAAATTCAGAAGTTTCCCACAATGCACGTCGTGACACGTGACCTTAAAGCCGAAAGCTTAGTTTCAGCTTCCCTGTATCACCAGTGATTACATTGCCTATTTAAAATTGAGAGTTTTTTAGGTCGTTCGGAGCGTCAAAGCCGATAGACGATGGAGGTGACGCCACTGAGAACTACTCGTCTAATGGGTTGCCACGCAAGGCAGAAAACATCAAAATTATAAAAGTGGAGTTAAAAAGAACTTGGAAAAACAATGCGGTGTGGACATGAGAAAAAGAAAATTATTAGAAGATGTGAAAGATCGCTAGGGCAAGCCGGGTTCACGATACTCGTACCTCGCAAAGATATTAAACACCCTGAGAAAAGAAAAGATCCCTGGGTACCTCGGGATTGAGACACCCATACGCATGTAAAGAAGGTGCCCAGATAGCAATTTTAGTTTGCAGCAAGCTTGCCACAAATTTGTCATGACAAGAGTGCAAGTTTGCCACAAATTTGTCATGACAAGAGTGCAAGCTTGCAGCAAGTTAACGAAAGCTCCGAAGTCACCATGAAACGAACTTGCAGCAAACTTGCCGGGCACACTTATTGCAAATTAAAGCAAAAAGAGAGTACGAAACACAACCCGGGATAGAACTCGCGACCTCCCGGTTCCGAAGCGGAGACGCAAACCACTGAGCCAGTCGAACTCTGAGAGGAGAAGATAGATTTCGCTAATACATCGTTCTATTCGATTCGTATACGATTTATTTTTAACTATTTTCTGGATTTCATTAATTTCTTGAGTTGAGAATATGATTTGAAGTCAAAGAGAGAGCGATTTTTGCTAATAACTACGTTTTGCTAGTAAAATAAATTATGAAATTAGAGTTCAAAAGTAATTACTTTAAAATGGGACAAAATGTCTAGTTATTATTGTTCAACAAACACTGACTGTTTTTTAGATTTAATTTTGTTTATAAACGTTAAAATTTCAACATTAAGAAAAAGGCGATATAGTTTTCTTTAAAGTGAGAGTGATATATTTAGTAAAAAGATGGAAAATGTTTCAAAAAATTTTTTTATAAAAAAGTTATCTTTTTCACAAATTATCATTGATTTATTGAATTAATAAAAAAAGAATTACGGTCTAGGAGATGCTATTAAAAATCGGATGTTTTTTAAAACAGAGACAAAGATTATCTCTTATTGTGCTATCATCTTTGCAGCAAATTTGCTTTGCAATCGTGCTGTGAATTTGTCATGACACCTGCACAGTAAACTTGCATTGCAAGGAGGGGTGGCGCTAGTTGTCTATTTTCGCCGCAATTTCGCCTTGTAATTTTGCAGCAGTTTCGCTACAACATCGACGCGTCAAATTTGCCATCACCAGATAATATCAAGTAAAAAATCAAACTTGCTGCAAATGTACGTGCTATCTGGGTTGTCATGACAAACTTGATGCGGCAACTTTGCAGCAAACTTCCTGCAAAGTAACAAAGCATAATCGACCAACCCACTTACAAAACAAGTTTGCTGCAAAGTTGATACGTCACACTTACACAACACGACCTTGATACAGTTGTATATACCTGGTTTTGTTCTTCGTCTCTGTTTTAAAAAACATCCGATTTTAATAGCATTTCCTAGACAGTCCTTCTTTTTATTAATTCAATAAATCAATGATAATTTGTGAAAACAAATAACTTTTTAATAATAAAAAATTTGAAAAATTTTCCATCTTTTTACTAAATATAGAACTCGCACTGTAAAGAAAACTATATATCGCTTTTTTCTTAATGTTGTAATTTTAACATTCATGAACAAAATAAAACCTAAAAAACAGTCGATGTTTGTTGAAAAATAATAACTTGCTTTGTGTCCGATATTTTTAAAGGTTTTTTTTAATTACTTTTGAACCCTAATTTCATAATTTATTCTGCTTTAAACGTAGTTATGAGCGAAAATTGCTTTCTCTTTGACTTCAAATCATATTCTCAACTTAAAATTTTAAAAATTAATGAAATCAAGAAAACAGTTTTTAAAAAAACGTGTAGATGCACCGATCTATTATTAGCGCAATATATCTTCCCTCTTAGAGTTCTGCTGGCTGAGTGGCTAAGGCGTCTGGCTATGAAGTGGGATTTTGGGGGTTCGAATTCGAGGTTTGTCTGCGTACTCCCCAGATAGCAATTTTAGTTTGCAACAAAGTTGCAACAAATTAAAATTGCTCTGCAAATTTACAAGCTTGCAACAAATTTGACACGGAAAGAGTGCAAGCTTGAAACAAGTTACCGCAAACGAGTTAGTCACCACGTGCCAAACTATAGCAAAAACAGAGTACGAAGACAGCGATAAGAACGGATAAGAACCCGCGACACCTCACTTCCTAAAGCTGTCGTCCTAACCACTCAGCCAGCTAGACTCTGCGAGGCGAAGATATATTGCGCTAAGATCGTGCATACGTTTTATTTTAAACTGTTTTCTTCATTTCATTAATTTTTT